>PNEQ01002330.1:0-16576 GCA_003012365.1 Medauroidea extradentata | reverse complement strand
ATGAGGTTGACTAAAAGTAATTAATAGATCAATGTACAAGATCGTGGTAAGGATTGTGTGTGGTGAGAACGATTCAACTGGGCCTTGAAATGATTATAAAGAGGTATTTAATTAGTGCAATGAGTCAAATTGGCGATTGAATTATGTTTTTTGTATTTTGTGTAAAGTGGGCATTAAATGCAAGTTCTTCACTTAACTATTTTGTTTTCTTTGCTCGAGAGTGAACCTTTAAGTAACTCGCTATAAGCATATATGGTTACTTGTTAGGAGGGGATTTGCCCCGGAAGTATTGGAAGCATTCAGTATGCGTATTGAAAGAAGTTAATGTGCGACCGGCCTTCAGCATCTTGGGTCTCGTAGTGTAAGACCGGCTTAAGGTCATGGAGGTATAGAATAGTGAGACTATCTTTGTCGCCCAGATTATCTATGTCACTGCAGATTAGTTAAGTTGTGACAAATAAATGTAAGCAAATAACTAGGTTCACTTTTCAAACCAAACAGTCGTAAACGTAACAAGTTAAAATTTTACCCTACCCAGGCTAAGAAGTGACTTTTTGTAAACCTGGATACGAGGGATGTAACAAAACAACATCGAAAATTCATCTAACCTCTAGTTTATGCAACCACCATACACCCTAAATTTGTAAACCCTAAATCCCCAAATAGGTTGATTGGAACATGTCTGGACCATATTATTTACAAAAGAGGTATAGTTGGTCATGTAGTGTCTTATTTCTTCTAAATACATGTGTCTCTTTTAAACCATATATAAATTTCCGTATTGTCAAATATCACTTTGTATTGTAGCATAATTTTGAACAATTTATTTTGATGTAGCTCTAGTTAAATGTATTTGTGATAGCATTACATGTTACTAAATTTGGTCATAAATCTACAAACTGTAAAATATAAATTTTTACAAGAATGATTTTTTATACAATTTTCTTCCATTGTACTATAAACTTACCAGTTTTGACATGCGTTGTTTTTAATCTTCACCAACACAATTTTAATTTGTATTCTTGTCAGTTGTTGGTTTGTAGCTTAATAATTTCTTGTTATATTAAATATTTACTTCTCAATTTATTTTCAGCTTCGAGCTATTTTATCAGCTAATGGTATATGACTTTGGCAACTTGGGCTTGTTTAAATTTCAGGTGAGTTTTGTTGTGTTTTTAATTTTGTTTTACTTGTGTATTTTTTTTACTACAAATTAAAGTTTTGCAGTAAACAGTACAAGGCTCCTTTTCTGCATGCTTCAGGGTTTAGTCCATATGTTTTTTTTCTACATAACATGTTAACAGACCCTACGGCTGCAATTTTTATGCAATAAATTAAAGGTCCTTTGTTCTCCACTAGTGTAGTCACTGCAGAACCAGAAAAAATGTGACACACATCAGATACGGATTCAGTTCACCTCTTAATCATAGACATGCACATACATAAAGGTATGTGAACACAGTGAACTGTAGTAGTGTAGCGTGGCCCGGGCCTTGACCCCAAATTAATTTTTACATGTTTATTTACAACATGCAAGTTTCAATTATATTTGTCATTTATAATGTAGACCTCATGGTCATTCTAACAATGGTGTCTGAGAGTTTTGTTAAGAATAATTTGTAATTTATGTATTAAATGCCAGCACGTCAGTGGAAATTAATTTGTATTTAAAATAATCAATTTGAGTAACTGTGAACTAATTCTTCTTAAAATAAGTGACATTTAATTTGGTGATTAGAAATTACTCATTTAACCGTAAGAATAACAGTTTGTTTAATTATGTACATATTTATTTAAAATTTAAATTATTGTTTATATCTGGTCAATTTATTTGTATTTTTTGCTTAAATTGTTTGCATTTGAATTTAACGAAATTGTGTGTTCATTGTTAAAGCTTGGAGTGTGACAAGGACAGAGATATTAATCTAAATTTAGTGTTTCCAAGAAAAGTTACTATATTTCAGTGCAAAACCGGCCTATAAACATGAAGGTTAAGAATTTGCGACCATATTTGGTTGCAACCAATAAGATCGCAGACTATTGCTGATTGGCCGCATCAAATTTAAATTTAATGTTTCTTTCACCTAGCAACAAGGTTAATACTAAATATATTTGTATATAATTGATTTGGAAACTAAAATGTTAATGTTTGTAATTATTTGGAGATATCACGAATTCAAAATGTTCTTTTAGTTATGTAAAAATGTAATATTTTAAGTTGTTTCCTGTAATGGTCGTGGGGCGGCACCACTGACGAGCAACTCTGGTAGCTTGCACACGAAGGCAGGGAGTCATTGGCAAGATGTAGCCTGAGACGGTTGTGTGTTGTTGGCCGCTGAGGTCTTGTTCAAGATGGTGTGAGCAGTGACGGTCGTGCGGGAGTGGCATGAAGATGGAGGCAGAATCAATAGGGTTCTGCTGGTAAAATGCAGTGAGCGGGTGGTTCTGCGACTTTAGTATTGACTTTCATATTTTCTTTTCGTTTAAGTGATTTGTGAAGTTGGGGTTTTTTGTTTCTGTTTAAGAGAAACTGATAGATTCGGTGATCACCGGCATATAGTTTGTAAAATTTAATTTTTTCTTTCGTTTGTTCAAAAGGGTGCCTCCCTGCTGTCGGAGTTTAAGCATTGTATAAATTTGGAACGTAATTTCATGTAATAAACCCCAAACTTTTGTGAAAGTTCTACTGATTCATTCCTTGTCTCGTGCTAAGTTGGGAGAACCCACGCCCTTTGTGTTGATGTCGCTGAGCTAGTCGTGGACATGCAGCAGTGCGACTCGCTACATTTTTGTCTGCTCAAAATGTGACCCGTCACATTTTGTACGCCCATCGTGGGGCTGCTATAGTGAGACTCGTCACATTTTTGGTCGCCCATCGTGGGATAAGAAGTAGGCGATTTGCCGCGTCACATTTTGTCGCCCAACGAGGAGGCATGAAGTGACGCGTCACAGTAGGTAGTAGATCTTGGCTTGCTATGTTCTTTACGAAGACATTCATACAGAGAGAGGGATGAAAATATTATACTCATATTTGTGAGGATGTGGGTTTTATTCCTGGTTTGGACATTCTGGTTTTGGTTTTCTAAGGTTTTCTAAAATCACAACATCCAAATCCTGAAATGATTCCTTAATACAGGCTATGTACACATTGTATAGATACGTCTTTTTGGGCGAAAAATGATCCTCTGCTCAAATAACTCTTTAAAAAAGAGACCAAGATTTATTGTATATGTACTTTATTTTCAAATTTATGTGAGTATACAGTATTTATTTTAATTAATTTTGCATGCCTCATCATTTTTAAAATTGCGTTACATGGAGAGCCCATGATAATTCTAATGTCTTACGTAGCCAAACAATTCAATATAATGACTACAGTCATCTTCGTTCTCCAATGGGTGTTCAAGTAAACATTTTATTCCAGATTTTATACTCAAATTAATCTCAGTGACTGGACTGGATTTTCTTACTCTACTCCTACTAAAGGGCGCCGTCTACTAGAAGCGTGAAGAGGCACGCAGACCTTTAACAATCCTGATTTAATTCGAAAACCATTCAACATGTTGTCACGCGGTTAGGCTACGAAAAGCATTTAAGGATCTTAGTACAGGTATATAATTTTGCCAGTAACTGTTATCGTTCCTAACAAGTATTTTTTTGAGTGTGAAAGTGACCGAATCGGGACTTTTGATCCTGATTTTTATGTAAGAGTAATCATTTTCACGATATTCTGAATATTATAGACCTGTAGAGCCACTCTTTCCCTTTCGTCGCGTAAGATAAAATGATAGTGTTGTCGCTGGAAGTCCCATAGTAAAAACGGTTCAGCGGGAACCTTGCATGCTAGTTCAGCACTTGGCTCGTTGAGGCGACGCGGCATTTGATGCACGCTTCAAGGTCGACCTTACTGCTCCGTCGCTTTTGAGCCTCTCACGCGTGGGTAGACGGCGCCCTTAAGTCCAGTCTGGTTGTGTTTATAGTTTGTCTGCATTTGTCAGTCGACTCCACGTTGATTCTGGATTTAAATTTTACTATGTGATTGCACTATATAATTATCAGGTAGATGTGATTAAATGTTAGTCATAAAATATGTGAAAATTGTAAGTGGTTTTTTTTTTTTTTTTTTTTTTAAAGAATCCCGTGTCACTGAAAGACATATCAAAGATGGCATTAGACAGTGAAGATTTTGGCTGGAAAGAGACTGATGGCTCAAAAGACGACATTGCTCAGGGAGTGATGAATCTGTTGATTCAACAAGCAGCTATGCTGGAAGATTACTTTTCAATGAAAATTGATTCTAATGGCTGTCTTCAAAGTATTCCATTATTACTTGGTATGTTTCATATTTTTTTGACATAATTGCATATAGTTTTATCTTCAATGTTAATAATATGTATATTGTTTCCTGGTTATAGATGGTTTCTTCCCAGATGAAGGTGGTCTTCCTATGTATATTATGCACTTGATGTTTGATGTTAACTGGACATCTGAAAAAAAATGCTTTGAAACTTTTTGCATGGAAACAGCAAGATTTTACAGTGAACAGTTCAATATTGACTTTGCAGCAGCAGAAATCCTTAACAAACTGAAACAAGTGGACACTTCAGTAAGTTTTAATATACTGTAATTATTAATTGAATGTAGCACATATAATTAAATTAACTCATTAGGTGTATAAGTACTGAGCTAGGTAGTGCAATTGTATCATGTCGGATTTATATTTGCAGGTCCTAGGTTTGATTCCTTTCTACAGACAACTTGATTTCAATTTTCCTTGGTATCATGAAATTGTTCTCCAGGCGAATACTAGAATGACCATGGCTGATTCCTAGTTCCTCTCCGTGTGAAAAGTTGTCTGCTGTCAATGGGACGTATAGTCCACGTACCTTACCTTTATTGTCTGAATGTACTTAAAACTACACCAGTTTGGCTTATTAGACAGGAGTAAAATTTATCATTGAGTATGGCCAGTATTTGCTGGTAATTGCTGATGTACTTCATTTTGAATTTTGTGGTACAGTAGAACCCTGATTTAATTAAATGACTCGGGAACCAAAATTGTTTACTCCAAATCAAAATTTTTTAAAATCTGACTTCATTTTTTCACCCCCTCCCCCTCCCATCTAAAAAAAAAGTTGGATCCTCAGGCATGTTTTGTCAGAATTTAAGGTAATTGTCAAAAATGCTGTTAGCCCACAACAACAACTTGCCGTAATTACCATCAATAGGTAAGCCACTGCCGTGAAAGAAAACAATTCTGCGAAAAAAAAAAAATTTAACAACTTATAGTGGAATGCACATTGAGCGTGTGTCTGGTGAGTTAGGCCGCCCACACACCATCAACATGTCAAAAGTGATGACTAACACTGTTGAGTTGTTGATCTTACTATCTCTCTCTCCCATTCCTCCAAAAAAACCTAAGAAATTCCCTTGAAAAATGTGTAAAAAAATTGTAATGAAAACTGTACTAAAAGTTTACATGATAACTGTAATGGTACATGTCTGTATAAGTTTATAAACTTGACCAAGATGTACACTGGTTTGGGTTCCTTGGCATCAATGCAGTAGTGACTTAGGTGAGTTATACATTAACCAATAATAGTAACACTTGTAGAGAGAAGCTGTCGTTGAGAAAACTTACACAAAAGTTTGTGAATCAAATATCGCATGTACCCAATTTTTGTTATCTTACAAGTAGTTTAATAGAAGAATATATTTAATACTTTTAAATTTTACTTTTAAGTTTGTTTTAAAAAATTTAGTTAAGTAATATTTTTAATTGAATTATTATTTATAAATTTACAAACAAACTGGTTGTGTGAATAACTGGATTATTAAACCTTTTCTTGTGGTTAATGAAGTGTCTGTGCTACACATATTAATAGAAAACAATATTTAGGTACAATATGAATAATCAGAAATAACAAAGCTTTTTTTTTTCCCCAAAATGAAAGAAACAAATACTGAGAACAGTGGGTAGGGATTTCATTTTGAAACACTAACATAAAATTACAAGAAACTATAAAAGTGATTGCAAACAATTGCTTCTGCAAACTTCTGAATTACATCATCTTAATTAATTTGCTTGGCTACTTAATGTTTAATCAACAGTAAAGCAATGGCTTGACAATCTTGACTGAGTCATTGTCGAATGACAGTAATTTTTCAGGTTCTGCAAAGTCAAAATTGGCAGTAAAATGCAAAACCATACAAAGCTGTCTCCCAAAATTTTTTCAATGAAATACCTTCGACTTTTGACTGAACATCCCGTGAACTGGTTGGTGCTGGGAAAAATGTGTAAATACTTACCAGTCAAAATAAATAAATAACACAAAATGCTATAGCCTCAAACAAATGAACACCTCTGAGGTTTAGCGAAGCTTGTGGTTTACACTTAAGGCCCCTCCTACATGAGCTTTATAGGCTCAAAAGCAACAGAGGTGTAAGGACAACCATGAAGTACGCATGAAATGCCTCATCACCACAACGAGCCAAACGCTGAATTAGTGTGCAGGATGCCCGCCAATCCATTTTTACTAATTATTTATTTTATTTGCATCTTAGTTATTACATGGTGAAATTAAGATGTACACATATTCTTCCATATATCAATGGATTATTGTACATTAGAAAGTTATTATTAAAAAATTAACTAGTATAATAAATAACAAACTTGTGAAAGTTGTGTTTACAAATGAACTTAAATCTGTAATTATTAGTAAAAAAATTGCTTTAACAAAAAAAGGAGTTTTATATAAAAGAAAGGAAAATAAATTGCTTATATTTTATTAACGTAAGGTTTGATTAAGTATGACAAATGTTAAAGTAACAACCTGTATGTTAAAATAAACTAACATGTTTAGTGAAAAAAGAAACTAATTATGAGTTACATTTTAGAAATAAGAGAACTTAATAAAGGAAACAAAAATTTTCAAGTTACTTCTGTTACTTAAAAATACTTTATTTTAAATGGTTTTTGAAACCCTTTGCAGACTATATGGTTCTTATTTCAGCTGGGAGCTCATTCCAGATTCCAAGGGACTGTAAGCGATGACAATACAATGTTACTGTGGGAAAATCTGTAGTGAAGTTCAGTGCACGTTTCTGAGTTTCACGTACATTAGGTTAGCACATTTTTAAATACAGCAATCTGAAGAACAGACTGTACCAGGGTTTTTCCTCCGCTGGCACTTCGCTTTCGCTCGTTCTTCTCGACGGTTGTATAGTGACTCTTTGTTCTCTCGGCACGTCGTCGAACGCGAGTGCTGGTAAGTTTCATAGGTTATGTTTTTGTAAGTCTTGTGTGAGTTTCCCCTCCTATTTGGGGCACCAAGAGATGTGGAATTAGCTCTGATGAGTGTAGGTTGACGCCTTTATTGGTTTTGTGCAGACGGCGTGCCGAGAGAGCGTAGTGTTCTCTTTTGCTCCCTCTGAGCTGGTAAATAAATGGGCAATGTTCATCCTTAAACTATTTAAGAAATGTTTGAATGTAATTTTAGCAGCATTTGGTTTTTGCGAAGTACCAGGCTATATGTAATTGTGTCTCATTGTATCTAAAGGAATTTGGAATAATAATTTGCTGCTGGGTTAATCTTATCATATTGTATATTTATTTCGTCGGTCTTAATCTGTTTGGGGTATAACCTTCTTTGTCACTAGTGCCCTGAGTTTGGCATAACAAGACAATTTTAGCTACGTTGGAGGGCCTAGAAACAGCAGTTTTAATTGACATTATGTCTTAACAAAGGTATTCCTTCCTTGTACGAAGTTAGATTCTTTTTCGTATTTCACCGCACATTACAACACATTTAAAGCATGTGGTAGGCGGTGCCCTTAAGCAGCACACATTGACACGTTTCTCACCAGCAATTATTATCTGTTATACTGTAAAATGTGGGTTGGTCACTCCTCTCCTCCCTCCTGAAAATTCAAAGATCTATCTTTATCTTTAAAAATACTACAATTTCTGTACTCAGTATATTCAATGTTCAGATACAAACATTTTTTCAGATTGCACCTTTTTCCACATTTCTTTTTACGGAGGAAGATCCCCGGAGGCACCGCTATATGGCCGAGATCAGTATGCAGTATTCCCTCCCCCCAACACTGTTTTACTCACACACGAACCTATATTCTGGCTATGTCACTGATCCCTGCCAGAGTGTGGATTATTCTGATTAACGAGGTGCTGCTGTGTTTCGTAAGTTGCCTGGCTACTTGTACCTACACAGACACAATGATGTAAAGGAGGTTCACAATTAAGTGAGCACTTTTGATGACCACGTTGCCTGAAGTAATGATTAAAAATTATTATTCTCTGTAACCGTAGATTATTCATGTTTAGTACTATACAATCTATTTACTTTGATTGTTACTAAGATTCCTTTCTTTTGAAAAAGTAACCAGGGCTTCAAAAGTGCTCACTTAATCCCGAACAACCTATAACAACGATGTATGGGAGAAATAAGACTGAAATCACTTCAGCAGGTTAGTTAACTTCAACAATTACTGGTCACCATTAAGATACACAATTCACATCTCAACTCAAAGTTACAGTAGAAAATTGTTGATAGTGTTGTCAACAGTTCTGGCAAATAAAAAGAGGGATAGGAAGCAAAGCCTATCAAATGTGCTCAAAAGGGTTCTTAAAAACCAATGACACTCCCAACAACAGCACCTACTACATTAACTTTTCCAAACCAATTACACTGACACCCCCTACCCCATCAAATTCTAATGGTATAAAATATTCCATGCAGTCTATAGATTGGCTAATGTGTGGTGCAGCGCTTAATGCCGTACTGTGCTGAAAATTACTAAGGTATTGCTGTGTTCCGTGAGGTCATGGTTGACACAGTGGCTAAAATACTCGCCTCTGACGGGGTCTGACCCCAAATTTTCACATGTATAGGTCATGATGGACGATACTGCTGGTGACAGTGTCTTCACGGGGGGATCCCGTTCTGCAGTCCCCATCATTCTGGCTCTTCTCCATTGTAGGGCCTCACTTCATGTCAACCTCTGGGGTAAGCAGATACTTATGGGTGCCGAGTAGTAATTCTGCATCACTTATGGGTGCCGAGTAGTAATTCTGCATCCTGGGTGTGATACCCTGGCCCTCTGTTACTCTTACTATACTATATTTATTTTTACACTATTCTGTGATAACTTTATTAGTAGGGAGTAGGTTTTAATGACTATATCATCCAATTTTCATTTCCATAAACGTACTTGCAAATTTATATTTTAACTGACAAAATTATACCGCTTACATAGTGGTACCCAGTACGGACCGCCCCCGCCGTCCCCCCTTTGGTCCGCAACAGATTCAAAATGTTAGCTTCATAACATATGTTTAACTGTGCTTAGAGCATTAAAGAAAATTCACTTAAAACTTTAAACAAAGCATCATGTCACAAAATGTAGTTCAGATTTAAACTATGCCAAATTTATAATAACATAAATTTGCTATTGAACACTGTTGCATTTAAAAAATTTGCTCCAAAACATAGTCCGTATCAAAATGAATTAACAAAAAATGTGATGCCTGAAATGCCCACCAGCATAAGAAATTAAAAAATTGAGTTATATGTAGTTAGCTAAGGTTAGCAGCTGCATAGAACCCACCTAAGGCTATCTTCTGTGAAAATAGGCACAAATAAGGTTTTCATTCTATAGCTTTTAGTTGCAGCTGTGTTCGTGTATGTTGATTCATTCCCAGTTTCCTCTCTGAGCCAATAGTTCTGTCTCTTATGACTTTGCTCTATTTGGAGGGGGGGAAAGGAAAAGATTCTTCAGTGTTCATATTTTAACCTCAGCAGTCCCTCACATAATATAACCAGACATTTATTCTCAGTTGTGAAGTATAAGATTGCAAGGAATATTTTTCAATTAATGTGTTATGAAAAATAGATAACACTGAGATGTAATTGATCACCAGGGTTGGGTCATTACTCGTAGAATATATATTATTTTTATACATAAATGTAGAAAATAATGTACAATATGTAGAAATTTATGTAACGTGTGTAGAAAATTATGTCTGTCAGTGTTATAATAATGATTGTGCATTTTAAGTAAAACAATGCTGTAGTTTGTAAAAAATATGGTACTGAAGCATGTTTATGTTTATTAATACGGTGGCATATAATGGCCAAAGATTATTGTATGTTGAATTGTCTGGCAGGTCAAAGCATTCTTTGTGGAGTGAGATGGGCTTTAATTTAGTTTCAAAATAACAAGTGTGCGCTGCATTTTATACTGTGTGTCAGAAAACTTTCAAGAGTACTGTTGCAAAACTACTAAATTAACACAGATAAGTTGCAGCATTTACCTGACTGGAAGACAAGGTTTTTTGACAATAAATAGATTATAAAAATAGAGAGTTATCTTATTTTTGAGATAATTTGGGCACAAATACCAGACCTGAAAACAATTGCCAGAATCATGTTTTTGTGAGCGTTAATGTATAGTTCTTAGATTTATTCACATAATTTCTTCAATATTTGTTATGATTTTTGGGTTCAAACCAGGGGGTGCATAAGATAAGCGAGACTAGTTAGCTTCCCAGATACAGAACAACTTTTACGCTCCTGAGACAAAGAACCACCCATACATCTTCAACCTATGGCAGCTCACCAAGCCGATTTGTTTGGTTATGTTCCAACTTCCGTTATAAATTCAGATGTGTTGATTTTTACCAGACAAGTTTTGGTTGCACAATAAATTGAAAAGGGTATATGATAATTTTTTTTAAAAAAACTTCATGGAGGATGCACTTACGTTACTCCCATGCCAAAATATTTAATACACGAATGGTATTTAGTATTCTCAGGGGTAAGTTAGTTTAAAATTCAGGGTAAAAAAAATTCCCCAAGGAACTGTTCTTTTTAATGGGGTCATATTTCATTCTGGTTATCATTATATGAAAAGTAACATTTGATTTCAGTTAAATAATTTCATGTAAAATTACTTTTCAAATTGGGTATGACAGTCATAACCTAAATTGTAAAAACTACAGATGCACCATAGTAAAAAATGTTTTCAAACTTAATTATTATTTTATTAAGAATAACATTTGATATGCATTTGTTTAACAGGTAATGCACATATACAGCAGATTAATTTTCATTTATTTGTATTAATACATTGATAAAGGAAGTTAAATTAATACGGATGTAACTAAGATTATTTATGAGCGCCCATGCAAAATATAGTATATTTTGCATAGGCGTCATATCAATTTTAAAAAAAATTATGTGCCTGGGAGTGGCTTAAATGTACTTTTCTGTTCCAATTTCGTAAGTGGTTTCATCTGTATCATTAACTGTTGAATTATTAGAAAGTTAAATATTAATGTAAGTATTGTTTTCTGCACAGTTTAAAGTATGTAATGTATACAATTCTAATACACATTGTAAACTTGAAAAATTGCACTAACTTATATAAGTAAGATACAAAATCATAAAAATACAACAATTTATTTTGAACATAGATAAATATAACAATGTCAAAACATTTGACTTGAGAATACACACATGTATGCTTTGCTGTCAGAAGGCTCGCAAACATTCATGACGTCACATTTTAAGAAATGAGAATTCGCAAATGAGGTAGGTCCCTCAGTTTACATCTAGATTGTTTCAGTTTACTAAAGTGGCAGTCAGCTGCATCAATCACAAACTGCGCGCTCTGCGTCTACGTGAATATTGCGAGCCATTAAACAATGTCTGAACACACATGCTCCAAACATAAACTTCACGTCCTACATGAGTAAATACAACAAATTTAAAGTGCTCCGCACAGCAACCAACAAGTGTATACATGAATTCAAACATGTGTACATTACACATCCAATACGAATATTACATTCCCATAAACAGTAAATATAATAAGCTCAAGCCGCTTCACCAAGCAAGTAACAAGTGTGTGCAAAGTTTCAAACATATGTGTATCAAACATGGGTAGTACAACTGACGGTTACAATTCCAGCCCACGCATAACTTGCGCCAAAGGAGAGGTTGGTGTGTAAACAATTTAACGGCATATTCATTACGCCCTCGAGCAATATTAATGATCAGCAGATCTGTCCACATCGAGAGCACACTTTATCCCTAAAGCCTGAAATGTCTGTACAACTTTACACACAGAACTCCGACCTTCAACACATAGCAAACCCTTCGCCCACATGCAGCATCTAAATTCCAATAAAAGGGGCGCAAGCCCGAACATTTAACATTCATGAATTTGAAAAACAATAACAATTTGCTAATTCCTGTCATTGCACATTACGGTACCTCAAATTACTATGCACCTGCAATCATTTGTATTACCTTCAGCATGACACAATACGCCAACAAACAACTGACGTGAAATTGCTTTTACAAAAACATTAAGGAAATCTTTCCATTACAAATCTAACATGTGCGCTCCTAGGGAAAGAAACTAACAGTAACATTCCAACATGAAAGGGAATGGGCTGACAAATTCAAAATGCAGCAAATTAAGTCAAGTCACTCGACAACCGACATCAAAATCAAAACAGTGATAATTTAACCACTGTGGGGCAAAATTTAGAAGGCCAAGCGAAAATTGGGTTTTTGAAAAATGGAAAATTTACGTTTAAAACAAGGGGTTAAGGCCCAATAACCAAAGAGAGGAGCGCATGTATCTTAAATGTGTCCCTTCACCACCGGTGCCAAGCAGGAATAGAAAGCTTAAACACAATGAATCCTGGGTGCCGTGGCCGCACGCGCAAGCGGGAGCAAGGAGGAGGTTAAGTGGAGAAGGGGATCCAAATAGCATAGGAGTATTGAACCTCCTAATTAAAGATTGATGAATAGAAAATTTCAGCCAAGTCACATGATCACCACCGGGTGCCATCGTCCCCGAACACACTCTAAACCACACTCGCAGTGCAAAATTGATTTTCTACATATACAATATGTAATAAGTTGCAATATTCTACATAACATACTCTACAGTAGAATATACATGTAGATTACCTATTTTCCACACAAAATATTCTACTGACCCAACCCTGGATTATGTTTACTCAGTGTCTGAAATTTTACATTTATAGCACTGCAGAGAGGTGGAATGTTCTGGTGTATGTATTATGTTGTGTTTTAGGAGCCTGAAAATAAATCTAGGCGCCACTGGTCCTGGATTGTAGAGCATTTAATGTATCCTGCAATGAAACGTTCCCTTCTGCCACCTAAGGAGTTTGCAGAAAATGGTACCATTTTGGAAATTGCGAACCTCCCTGAAATATTCAAAGTTTTTGAGAGGTGCTGAAAAAGTAACATGAACTGTAATGTTAGCAATGTTTATGAATGTTTTGAAGTGAAGTGTATGTTGAAGAACGAAGATTATGACAGAAACAAGTAGGCCTAATTCTTCACACCAAGCCGAACTCATAAATCAAGTAAACAGTATTTTACTGTATTATATAACTCCAAGTGATTTGTTTTTTTGTTTAAATTGTATTGTGTATCACATAATGTCATTATTCTCCTAATCTATTGTTTTGTGCAACATAGATCAATACATGGGATTCACATAAACAAATCTACAAGTAGTCTCTTTATGTACCTATGGTTTTTTACATATGTATGTTTGTGTCAATGTGTGTGTTTATTATGTTGTGCCTAAATGTTTATAATTTTGAATGTATTCATTCATTTCTGATACATGTATGTTTCCTTAATGTCATTCAAAAAAATTCTTAATGCAAAAATAAATTAATGTACGTTACTTAAATTTTTTTTAATCCTATCAGTACCACCTTAAAAATAACAAATGATATTAATTTTATGCAAAATTATAACTACATCAACATTTTTTTTTTATCTTCCATACACCTTTGCACAAAGTGCAAATATTTACAATACCATCACTTAATGATGACAAAATGTGATTACAAAAATTTACTACTGTTTGTATTGATATTGAGCATTTGGGATGCACAATCACTAATATGAAAAATAGTACACTATTTATGGTACTTTAAAATATAATGCTTAATATCCGTACTACCTTAATTGAATACTAAATAGTTTTAAATGTTAAATATTATTAAGCAATTT
This sequence comes from Medauroidea extradentata, assembly GCA_003012365.1. Lineage (NCBI taxonomy): Eukaryota > Metazoa > Arthropoda > Insecta > Phasmatodea > Phasmatidae > Medauroidea > Medauroidea extradentata. The sequence goes on along the minus strand of PNEQ01002330.1, from coordinate 2,489 downwards.
TTAAGATTTTTAAAAGAGTAAATGGGATACCACAATAGCTCATGTAAAACATAGCATTTTTTTTTTTATTTGTACACGTGAATATAAAACAATTACCTTTATTCATGTATGGGTCATTCCACGCCAAATCATCCAGCAAAAAATAATTTGTAACCCACCCATCTCAGAATTTGATGAAACTTTGTGTACTTTATCTATGCATCATTTTATGAATACGCATGAATTTTTATAACATTTCGTGTAACCGTTTCTAGGCTACAGGCACTCAAAGTTGGGCCTGTTTGTAGTAAAATGTGTGTCTGTTGAAACCACACTAACAGACAGCTTTTCTCATTTTTTTCTCTTCCTAATCACAATTATGCACCGATTTAGCTGAAAATTTGGTAGTGTACTAAGAATTTTATGCTAATTTTGTTGATGTATTGGAATTAGTGTTTTAATATCACCATCATAGTTAAAATTTACTTTGAAGTTAAGAAAAAAGATTTTTTACAATTTTACAGACATTCTGAAAATCCTCTACAACTTTTTATGTCACAAGATAACCTCACAAAACCAATACTGTTGCAAAGAGGATGAAATTTTCTACAAGATGATGGAAATAAACAAGTAGGCTTTTGAGTTTCCATTTTTTGGGTGAGGTAAAACTAACTTTTATATTTTTTTGGTTCTGTTTTACCAATTTCAAATTCAGTCCTAAAATATTGGCACAACTGTTGCAATGAGATTGTACACTTACATTTAACTAAATGTAACAATGGAGAATTAATTTAATTAGGTTCACTTGTGTAGTTGCCAAAAAATATTATTACAAATTAAAGTAACTACGCATGTGAACACAATACATACTACTAACAATACATCAGTAAGACATCTGAATCAATTTGGAAGTTCCAAAAGTTTACTCAATTTGTAACCTTAAGCAGTTAAGATGTGTCAAAGCTGCAGTTTGCTGAAACATGATCTTTGAATAGAGGCCATGAACAGGTCTGTACAAGTCTGAGAATGACTGTTGAGAAAGAAGGAACAGATATGCAGGTTTCAACCTGCACAATTAGGTAGTTTTCAGTCTGCAGTCTTCAGTCTTGATGAGTGTGTCAAGTCAACTAGTCTCTCAGTGCTATTGTGTATCATGTACTTGTGTTTTTTATTATAATTTGTATTGTTGAAAGTGAATCAGTTAAGGGGCTGCTTGAATGTCTCGGTTGTGATTCATAGCCGCCAGGCAGAGTACGAGTGCGGAATATGACAAGTCCGGATACAGGAGCCAGCGGGCGATAAGAAATGTCAGTCTACGAGCGATCGTGGAGCGCAGTGTTGCCGCGGTGGCGACTGTGGCTGTGACCATGGTGTATGTGACCATGGTGTACCTCAGCCTGCAGCCAGACACCTGTCTCCGAGACATGCAGAGCCGTTCCCAGTACAGGGATAAACGAGGCACTACAATTATAACTAAGCCAGGTTCCACCAAAATGTTATAGCGATATTACAACTAATAATTAATTTTCTATTTGAAATATTTACGTATTGAAAGCATAACTTTCAATCTGAATGCATTGGTTAACTATATTACTCCTGCAGAGTTCAAATTATGAAAAACTGCGATATGTATTTGAGTAGGTTACGTCATCAATAACAGCAGTATTTAAATAATGACGCTGGTAAACATTTAACTACCCGGGCGTAACAAACACTACATCTTTGGCAGTAATGATCGTGTTTGCACGTGGTAGTCGTATTTATGTATTTATAAACTGTGATATATTGCAATTTTTACTGTCACCGCTCAGTTAGGTTGGAGAGGAAGTTGACTGATTATTAAAATTTGTGGAAGATGTACGATGAAGCGGAGATCGTGCTGGATTGCGAAATGGGCGCCACCTAGCAGTTTGCCCGGCTAGGACGGTGTCAGGCCCCGTGTTATAACTGGGCGGACTGGGCAACTGCCCAGGGCGGCAGATAGGAAGGGGCGGGCGTGGGACGCGACTCGAAAGAAGATATATTGCTTCCTTCTCTTAGGTAAAAACATCAAGGAAATACATAATTGCAAACTTTTTAATTTTATTTATTTCATGCACGCACATTTTCCCCTCATCTCTCTCTCTCTCTCTCTCTCTCTCTCTCTCTCTCTCTCTCTCTCTCTCTCTCTCTGTTCAATACAAATATAAGTTATATTAAAGAGAAGAGAGAGACATTTTCTCGTCCACCTGATCACAAGTTTTTTTGGGGCGGTGAGGGGGGAGTTTGAGATTAACTTGCCCAGAGCGCCAGTCACCTAAACCCGGGGTCTGGACGGTGTGTTGACGGTTCAGGGCGTGGTTTGTTCGGCTGGTGATCCTCTCCTTCCTGCAGTGGTGGATGATGCTGTGGTTGATGGCTACAACGTGGAAGCACTCAGAGAAAACTAGCTAACTCACCACGTGGGTTCTTCGGGTCACCCACACAACCCCTTGCCCTAGGACTAGAATGATAGTCAGCTCTGACACGTT
>PNEQ01002329.1:8956-24465 GCA_003012365.1 Medauroidea extradentata | reverse complement strand
ACTGTAGTCAACATGTAAAGGGATACCATGTCTAGTGTACGGAATTAAATGACATTTATTTTTTTTTTTTTTGTTCTTAAAATGCTTAAAAATTGGAAGAATAATGGACGTACGTTCAATAGGCACCTTTTGTAAACCGGCCTACTAAGAAAATATGCAATTGCAATTGTTTTAAACTGTTATGTACTGTTGATTTAAACACATTTTGATAAGATACCATATATTTAACTAACATTCAGAAGTTTTAATTATTTTTTTTACAAACATTCCAATATTTTTAAAATTAATTTCCAAAATAAAATGTTTACTACTAAATTAAACGAATATCGTTTTTTTTTCGTAAATAACTCGTATTTAATCTGCATTACATCATGTTAAATAAAAGTTTCAGAAATAATTAAATGTGTTCACAATATATTCACCTACGAAAAAAAAAAAATTCTGTAATGGGATGTTTCCAATACCGCTAGCATGCTATAAATACAATGTTTAAGCTTTAAAATTTGTAAAAATATCTTCATTTTCATGCCATTGTAATTAAAAAATTAGATAAATGTATGAAAAAAATCTCAGATTCGTAAAAGTCTAATTCAAAAAACCATTTTTTACGACAGAAGATCTGCTCACTGGTTATGTGACTTGAGCACAGAGACGGTAGGACACTTAGGCGTGCTAATGTTGATCTTAACTTAATATTTTTCTTTTGGTCTTTTGTAAGGAAAATCACATTTAAAAATTACAGTTTTATTTGTGAAGTAAAGATACTTGTACACTAATCTGCGAATGATATGTGCATATATCGAGAAAGTACAAGCTTAACTAATGCAAGACCACTTTCCTTAATTTGGTACCAATAAACCAAAAAACTCACATTGATCATGTAGATGTAAAAATACGAAAATATTTCTTTGTTTCTTTATGTGATTCTATCTTCTAACATAGTAAACCTGCAACAGTTGGAACTAATTAAACCAAAGTATGGAAAATAAAGTTTTTAATTTTACATTTTCTTAAGAGTCGGTGCAGATGTTATAGGAGAAAATAAATAAATTCATGACACGAAATCTTGGAAATTAGAGGACGTTCATTATTATAAACGTTGAATCGTAAAATTACATTTAATATGCAATTCCCGTGTTAGTTTTGCGGAATAGTTTGTTTATTTTAATGTGGCGACAGTTTATGAAATGAATGTCGAAAATGTGTCCTCAAATTTTTCTGCTAAGTGAATTATAGTAGTAGTAATATTAACCAGAAAATAACTGCAAAAATGTAATTTCTTAAAATGTAAAGCAAAATTACAAGCGCCAAAACAATTATAAACCAAATAGTATAATTTATCAAAAGAAGAAAAATTATGAAGTCAATTTTAAACAATTACCCATTTCATGTATTCATTGAAATTACATTTTCAACTTACTTTATCATAAATTTCTCCACACAGTACTAGTAAAATCTATTCTGAATCCGCCTGTATTAAAAACTAATATGTTAATAACAAACATATGTAACGAGTTTGGTGATTTCCAGATGTGTGGTTGATGTAGATAACTCATGTGATCAAGAAAACATAGAGCTTCACATAGCCAGTGTTTTGATAGGCTAATATATAAACAATATGTCTTTTTAAAAAATTAGTTTTGTTTATCTCATGAAGAAAAAACCTTAAAATGACAGCCATTATGAAAATATGAACTAATTACATAAAAGTAAAATCAACTTAGTTTGTATTATATTTTTATCTAGTTTGATTACTCTTACAGGTAGAACCAACTGTATGTTGTGTGTCTAAAAATCAGGATTTTTTTTACGATCACATCACTCATATTTTACTACTTTCATGCTTGTTTTTACTACAAGAACAACACAAATTGCAGTAGTGGTCCGTACGATCTCAAGTACATATTTAATTGACTGCCTCAAAATACTTATTTTTAATACGTCATTAATTATTTTTATTTTCAAAACATCTCTAGTAGAGTTAAAATTATTTTCGAACACAATGACCCTATTCAGTGTTCAAAATTGCACAAAAAAACTATTTCCCAAGAATTATTGAAATATTAAGGCAATTTGTTCACAATTTCCTTATCAAGGCATTTTTACAAAATCACCGTAAAAAGGAGAAAACAAGTACACTAGATCCTCGATTTTACGAACCCTGGATTTAACGAAGGTAGCAGCAATTCTACGAATACAATCTCAGGAACCCACAAAAAATAACAATATTCTATAACAAAAAAAAAATGTAAGCAATTACATTGACAATGATTAAAAAATCTGATTCATGGCATTAAAATATGAATTGTAGAGTTGTAGTTATTGCTTTGTAAGTCACAATATTAAAAATAAAACAAAAATAGTGAAAATCAGTAAAAAAATGTGTCAGTGACAGTTTGAAAACCGCGCAGCACCTGTGCCAAGCCGGCTGGCCTACTGTCTCCATCAACTACGACATATAAGGATCTATATTGAGGCCATACAATAGAAGCGTAGTTCTAGTGCATGCGCATACGTAAAACAATTAACTTGGCACATAATTTGTTTAAACAATGCGCTACTGAATGTTGTAAAACATTTATCTCCAACATGGGTATGTCAAACTTGGAAAATAAATAGAAGTTCATATATTATGTAATTCCTGAACTCCTAATTTATTTTTATATAATATACTGGTTGTGAAAGCGATTATTTGCAACCACCTATACATGTAATTTTCGATGATTTTAGGAAGAACGTCACAAAATAGCGTTTTTTGAATGTTGAACGTCTGAATATGCTACGGTGCCGCTATCTATCCTCCATCTTGTGAACATTCATACAGTTGCGCTATCTGTCCGCCCTTCACGCTACTTATATCTACGTTCACATAAAATTCGTTAACTAGTGTCAAACGTCAAGGGATTGTTTTGGCGTTAAAATACTGTATATACAACAACGCAATGAATACATACATCCACATTTTCCTTCTTACTTTGGTGAATAATGTACAAGGGCACTGTGCTAATAATGAATGCCTCCTTTTTCCAGTAAACGCTATGCAAGGCAGGCTATTCACCCGTGAGACAGCACTCGGCAGTTGGGTTTTTTAATTTTTATGGGGACAAGGGTCGGTCATATCTACTGTTTAGCGGAGTCCTTTTGATCGTAAGACGTCTGTCTATTAATGTAAATTTATATTTCAACTATCATTTGCTTTATTCTTTTGTTAAACGCTACGGAGTTGGGGTATTTGCTCGACAGAAGAAACTTGGAATCTCTGTTTTCTCGTTTTTTGGGGACTAGGGTTGGTCATATCTACTGCTCAACGGTGTGATGTTTGGCTACTGATATGAATTTATGTTTATATTATTACATTAATTCATTTCCCGCAAAACGCTATAAACGCCGGGGCCCGACTAGAGGCACTTCAGAAAAAATATAATTTTCAAATTTTATGTTAGGGTTGAGAAAGGAGGGGGAGGGGGGGAAATAGGCCACTATTGATTTTACGAAGGTAGCAATTTTATGAATGAGATTCGGGAAACTGCGAGTATTCTTAAAATCGGGAGTCTTAGTGTAGTTGAAATTTAAGTGGCACAAATGACAGTAGATAAAACAGAAATTAAAAAAAAAAAAAAACCAAACAATTATATGATAAACTAATTATTTTTCAATATATTTAAATGTTCAATGACTACTACTATTATGAAATTCCTTTTCAAACTAGTGAATATTTTCTTACAGATTTAAAAAAACAAATCAATTAAATGAATCCATGTCAAATAACTCAAATTTTACATCTTCCCAAATTTTTTATTTCATATTTTTTTTATCAACTGCTGTTGTGATACTGAAATTAACTTTTTCTTCTCGAACAAAACAACTAACAAAATGAAAATTATAATCAATGTAACGTTAATCCAAGATTTCTATCAGCTGTCCACTCGACATCGTAACTTTCCAAAAAGACTTTCTCAATGACACCCATAGTTCATAGAATTGCCACAAGCGCTACCTATTCACCATTATAGATTTTATATTGTCGTTTATAGAGGAACCCTAATTTTTAGTGTACAGTATAACTTTTTATTTATTTGGTTGGATAAAGTTTTCGACACGTAATGAAATTCTAATGTAAACATTTCAATGTTTACCATTCAAGAGATGTGTTCAGCTAGAATGAATTTTCAACAAAGTTGTGATAGGTAGGAGGTTATAGCTAAAACATTTTGTTGTGTGTGTGTGTCATGTATGGTTAGTGCAGCCTTCAGTTAAAATAATTACAATAAAATACAGTTTTATTACTCCCTCACAAACAAATTAAGCCATGTCCATTTTTCCACTAGTGGCATCAAATTTTAAATATTACTTCCACATTTTGAAGTTTTATAAAAATTAAATCAATACACTCTAGTCTAGAGCTTAAAATTTTTGTAATGAATAACTGTCACACAAGATCTTTACTTTTTGTAAGTTTTATATTTTGGGACATTTAAAAAAAAATGTACCTACGTTTTTATGCCATGTCAAATTTCAACATTGCATCACCAAAAGATAATTTTTTAATGACATACAGTGTGGGTAGAGGTGTACTCGCGGAAAAAATTATAAGTCCTAGACTTATTTCCTTCTCATGGCAAATTTAGTTTGAAAATTGGATTTTGAAACAAAATAATATGTATGCTCAGTTTCAGGTGCATATTTTTGGATACAGTGATTACCAGGTAAAGCTTACTAATGTACAAGAAAGCTGCTTGTTTAAGCTACAAATTGTTGTTTGTTTCAAGTCTCAACTTGTCACACATTCTGAGATACTTAGTTTTTCATAGATGTTGATAATCTAATAAAAAATTCTCCCACCATGTGAAAATAGTGCCTGTCATTTAAAAAGGAATGCAGAATATAAAGAAACACTTTTAAAAAATTTCAGCATGTTTTTTAAACATCATGCAACCACCTTTATGGAATAGCCCAAGGTTTATCGGGTCGAAGAGACTTGCTTAGCAAGATGATCAACTATAATCCGCTGGCAACTGCCTCCCTTGCATGCTGCGTCCCACGCTGCTCCAGCCATGTGGTATGTGCTCCTGGCATCCCATCACTCAGCCTCTTTTTACTGACTGTCAAGCGTCACGGGCACCCTCCTTCCTCCACGCCCTTAGTGGGCGATTCACCTGATCTCATTCAATCTTATAATTTAATTGCAACTGTTTTACTTTCATAAGGCGATAGTAACAGTTTTGGAAAATACGCTTTACAAAACCAATATAGTTAATTTATAAATATTACATTTTCTTAATAACTTTGTAAGTAGGGCATTTAAATTCGAATTTCACACATGCCAATGAGATTCAAAGACAAAGTCACTACTGAAACGTGATTTGGTAAAACGGACAAATAAAACTTGCAGATAAAGAAAACATCAATTATGTAGTAGTATTCTGACTTAGCTATTGTTGAACACCAACACAATTTAAATATAGCTCAGAAATACGCTTATTCTTTAATAGGCCTACTATCCAACAATGGACTAAAAGTTCAGCTTCATAATTGTAAATACGCAATTATTAGATAAATTAAATAACTCAAAATATAAAAAACAGAACACAATGAAAATAAAGTACACATTAATTGTACAGTATATCCTAGGGTAGGAATGTCAATCTAAATAATCTGAGAGGCTTTGGAGTAACTTAAATTATAATGGTTAACATTGATAAAGCTTGTCATTCTCTGAAATTAGCTTATTGTATAATGTAATATACATACTGACTAAAATGTGTTCCTACCACCAACAGATACACATTTAATAGTAGGATATGTCAGACTTCAACATGTAATCACTTAATAATTCTTTCTTATCTGAGTCTACGCAATATTTTATAAGTATGCACAGTATGTTACAGAAACAACTCTCAAAATTATTTTAATGAAGCATGGCTGGGAATAATTTGTATCTTTATAAACATACAGTACGTAATTTTTTGTAATAATATTAAACAGCAGAAAGTAGAGACGGTTTATTTGTAACTATACAGCAGATTTTGAATAATAATTTTTTAAAATTTAATTTAGCTTACTTTGAGGTGAATTCAGATAACTGCATAAACATGTGGGTCTGTTTATCACAGACTTACAGAAAATATGCAACTGTGTTTTTTGAAATTTTTTCAATTAAAAAAATGTGTTAAATTAGAAGTACAAATTCAGTCATAAACAGTGAATTTTTTGAGATGTCATAACAAACTCATAATATTCCTAAAAACTGAAAAACAAGGGTGAGCCAATACTACATAAATAAATAAAATATAGTTTTTATGCACCTACATTTAACTTAACACTACAGTAGAGTATCATTTAGCCAAACTTCTAAACACTGGAACATTCTATATAACAGACATATTTAGGAATAAATTTTAAAAATAAATACTTTTGAAATATTTTTATTGCCGCTGTATTGTTTTCATTTATGCTATAAGGTCGCTTGTCGTGGAGTACTGTGCCGAAGGCCACGAACGTTGTAGTTATAAATGCTGCCACTGTTTACTAGTAGCGCTGTAACAGACATCTGTATCCTATTGTATTAGTAGCCTCGTTTTTGCGGAAATTAATACACGAGCATGTGCGCGTTAACGATTTTATCCTGGTTACAACGGGAAGTATAAAAGTAAAAGTGATTCGCAAGGTGAAAAAAGTGATATTAAGAGGAGCCGGAAAGTGTTGATGATTCTATACAAGATTGAAGTGTTGAAAAAATTGGATTGCAGTACAAGTGTGTCAAAACTTCAAATTGAATACGGCGTTGGAAGATCGACCATCTACGACGTCAAGGCACATAAAGAAAAAATTCTTCAGTTTGTTTCTGAACCTGATTGACTGGCAAACATGTCGAAGAGAAAAACTTTGCGAGGGGCTAAGAATTCAGATCATGACAAAGCAATGGTTCCGGCAATGTAGGAGTGAAGAACTTACCATTTGTGGCCCTATAGTAATGGAGAAAGTGAGCCAGTTTCACTAGGAATTGAATATTGAAGACACGTGTGAATATTCGGCTGGATGGCTGCAGAAATTTAGAATGCATCATGGAATTCGACACTTGAAAGTGTGTAGTGAAAAAATGTCTTGTGAACGTCGAACTTGCAAAAGAATAGATTGTGGGATTTTCGGAGCTAATGAAACAACATAATCTAACCCAAGAACAAATTTACAACATGGACGAGACTGGTTTGTTTTGGCATTGTCTCCCACTGAGTACATTAGCGTGTAGTGACGAAAAATCTGCCTCTGGTGGAAAAGATTTGAAGGAAAGGTTAACTGTTATGTTGTGCTCGAACGCAGCAGGCACACACACATATAAGCAGATGTTGACTGGTAAAATTTCTATATTTCCAGCTTTTAAAGGCATGAAAATTTATTCTTGTGATTTACCGATCAAACAAACGGGCTTGGATGTCGCAGGAACTGTTCAAGGACTAATTCAGTAACCACTTGGTGTCTGAAGCACAGGAACACACAAGAAATACTGGGTTGCCGGACAATGCGAAAATAGTGCTGCTTATTGCTCAGCCCATTATCCAGCAGAACATCTCGTCAAGGATAACATTTTTGTATTGTACCTACCACCAAACTGGACAGCTTTGATACAACCCATGGACCAGGAAATGATTAAAAATTTGAAATGCCACTATTGCAAAACCTTTTGCAAAAAGTTATACAATGTGAAGATACATTCAGCTTCGAAAATTTCAAGAAATCTTTTATTTAAAAGAAGCTGTTGGTGTGTCTCTTGTCCCTAGAATGATGTCAGATCTCCAGTTTTTAAAAACTGCGGGCACAACATTTTGTTGTCTACCGAATTCTGTGATGACGTTATCACTGAAAAATGTTACGAGTTCCAAGGGTTTGACCTTGTAATGGACGAAGAAAACTCAACTACAGTGAATTCATTTCCTGCATGGCAGTTGACATCTCTGACTTATGGGACGACATCAAGAAATGGATTAGCATTGATGAAGATGCTTCAGTTACTGAATCACAGACAGATGCAGAAATTATCGATTTCGTTTTGGACAGACAAGAAATGGAAAACGACAACAATGACAAAGATTATGCAGCAGACGGGGAGGAAACTTCGTGTTTGTCAATGTCCAAGGCCATTTCGAGCTGCAAGAAGCTTATTCAATTAATGGAACAAAAATTATTCGTAACAGAACAGGAAGTGCTGCAAATGTATCGACTCAAAAGACAAATATTTTGCGGGAAAAAGAAAAACGTATTCATCAAATAAAGCTGACGGATATATTTACATCATCTTCTACTTCCAGTCGTTAACTGCTGCAAGCCAACAAAATTAAAGGTACTGTAAAATGAAGCATGTACTGCTGATAACTATTTCATCTGTTTTTCTCACTATAAATATCTTATTTTAGTATATTTATAGTTGTTTGTATGTCTAAACTAAGGCGAGTGGTACATGTTTAAAAAATTTTCTTTCGTTACCAACTGTTTGTACGAATTAAAAATTTTTTTCGTTACCAACTGTTCGTACGAATTTTTTTTTTTTTTACTGTCTGATGTAGTTCTACATTAGCTTCAATATTCATACCTATTATCCTGAATTTCCTGTTATCCGAACTTGGCTAAGTGCCGACGAGTCTGGATAAATGAAACTCTACTGTATTTACTTTCAAGCCCACCTTATTCCTGCTTTAGTTTACACGAAAAAGGAACAAACTACAGCCATATTTTGGACATATGCCACTGCAGCAAATGCTGTGCTACAGAAAACCAGAGAATACACACAAACACACAAGTAAGTTAAAAAAAAAAACTTTCTTTGCAACTGACAAACAAAGGTAAACATATCCCAAATTACACAAGGAATTCAGTCAGTGATTTACAAGAAAATAACACAAACAAGCACCCAAGCACTAAAAAAACAAACCAAGGGAAAAATAAATAAATAACTCAGATTATTCCACAAAAGGAATAATTCCATCAGTAAGTACGAAACAAACAAAAAATTATAACAAACATACAAAAAAAAAACAAATGACAAACAAACTGGTTCTAGATGACATAGCAGAAACAGAGACTGCTAGAGGAAAGTGAACGAAAACAAATAACACAGTAACTGTGGACAGTAAGACACCGAAAAAACAGACAAACAAAATGGTCTCTTTGAGACAAAACAAAATGTGATGTTTTGGAGACTGCAATCTGTCTCCGTCTTCAGGCACATACACAGTCTGAGGAGCACCTGCAGACCGAGTATGGGCACTGGAAAACAAGGGGTGCCTTGTTACAGAGTTTTGCAGTGATTTCGAAAATATTTTTTTTATTGCTACCTAATACTCATATCAAAATTTCGCTGCACAGTTTTGACACTTATATGTTATAATTTGTAGCTGAATATTTTTGTAGAATTATACTGAACAATTTTTTAGATTTCATTTCCCAAAGTACCACGTTTTTTGTCGTGAAAATAAGCAAAAATTAAGGAAATTATTTTTTTGCTGGTGAATAGTACATTATTTTAAAAAACGCGTCCACAGTATTGTGCATCGTGTGATTGCACATGGAATCAAATTTTTTCTAAACTTTTGGTTAAAAAATATTTGAGTTATTGGCACCAGTCTGAAAAAACTTGGGAACAAGCCCTTAAACTCTGCACCCCCTCTTTTGTCTCAGCCAATAGGAAAGAGCCATATGCTGATTGACTGCACACGTAAGCATCTGTTGTTATTAGCTAATGCTTACCTGTGATGATGGCTGTGGCTTAGTTAGATTTTGTTGTTCTTTTTTAATTATTGGTAACCAAATGTTTTTCAATTCTATGCTTTGCTGGAATACATTTCTGTTACTAACTATGAATGCAGATTCTTCAATTTTTCTTTTAAATTTGTTTGTTTCTTGTGTCAGTGGAGTAGCATTCCCAGAGTATTCTGTGGCAATTGTCCCAGGCATGTTCTGATAGTTTAGATTTTTGAACTTCACCCTTCGTTACATTATTTTTGTGTTCTTTTATGCATGTAGAAAGGGGTCTGCCAGTCTCTCCAATGTATACACAGCCACATTCACAGGCGATCTGATACACACAGTTCTGAGTTTGTGATTTGTCTGACTGGTTTTACTTTTGTAACCATGTGTTATGGAACTGTCTGATTTGAAAGTTGTTTAGAGTCCATATTTATCACCCAATTGTCTTAATTTTTCAGAGGGGCCACGAACATATGGGATAACCTTTTAGGTTGTTTGTTCATTTAGGCTTATACTGTATCTGTAATGTTTGGTTTTAGATTTCGTTTCATAATATCGACTGGATAACCACTAGCCAGCAGTTAATTTTTTGTGTACATGTTCATCTGCTACTGCTAGATTGTGTGTGCAGCTTTTTTAAGCTCAGCTAGCTAAAGTGCGGACAATGCCAGTCTTTGTGCTCGCAGAGTGGTTGGAGTTGAAATGTGTGCCGGGGTTCTCCCGTGTGTGTCCCGATGGACTCAGGGCGAGACGTCAGTTGAATGGGGGTGGCCCACATGTGAATGGGCGTGATGCAAGACCTAGTGACGTTGCTTGGACTTGAGGATCTCCTCGTGCTTCTTCGGAAGTGTTCGGAGCAGTTTGGGTGGCCCTCCCCTCCCGTTGCCTATCTTCTTCTTATGCCCCTTCCCTCCCTCCCTGGTCGTGTGCAAGCCTGGTCTCTTGTTCCTCTGCCGGCACTTCACTTTCGCTCGTCCAACTCGATGGTTGTATACTGACTCTTCGTTCTCTCGGCACGTCGTCTAACGCGAGTATTGGTAAGTGTCGTTCGTTACATTTTTGAAGGTTTGTGTGAGTTTCCCCCTTAGTTGGGGCTCTGAGAGATGTGGGAATTAGCACTGTTGAATGTAGGTTAACGTCTTTATTGGTTTCGTGCAGACGGCATTCCGAGAGAGCGTAGTGGTCTTGTTTGCTCCTTCTGAGCTGGTAAATAAATGGGCCAAGTTCATGCTTAAACAATTGAAGAAATGTTTGAATGTAATTTTAGTGTCATTTGGTTTTTGCAAATTACGAGGCTACATGTAATTGTATCTTATTGTATTTAAAGGAAGTTATGAATAATAATTTACTACAGGGTTAATCCTATTATGTTGTATATTTATTTCGTCTGTCTTAACCTGTTTGGGGTATAACCTTCTTTGTCACTAGTGCCCTAAGTTTGGCATAAAAAATGGAGGTATTGACCAGTATGCGTTGGTTTCCTTTTCACTTTTGTGGAAATTATTTGTTTTTCTTTCATTACAAGCACAACTAGAAACAGAATGCTGTTGTTGGTTTCTGTTTTGTAAGTAAATTGGATTGATGGCCTTAGCGAGTTCAGGAAATGAGTGAATTCGTCAAGTTTCTCGAAACCATGTTGCCAAATCAAAAAGTATCATCAACATAGCATAGCCAGACTTCAGGTGGTGTGGTGGTTTCATTCAGCGCTTCTTGCTCTAAACTTTGCATGAAAATGTTGGCCATGAAAGAAGACAATGAAGACCCCATAGCTATGCTAACAGTTTGCTTGTAAAATTTATCTTTGAACTGGAAACATGTGGTGTTGACACAGAGTGTGACGAATTCCATGATAGTCGAAATGGTTATTTTTGTTCTCTGTTTGAGGGTACTGTCATATTCCAGCTTGGTCTTAATGATAGACAGAGTTTCTACTACAGGCACATTAGTGAATAGACTTTGAACATCAAAACTGACCAGGATGTAGGTTGGTGATACTGCTAGCATTTTGGTTATGGAGATGAAATGGCTAGAGTCTTTGACAAAGGTAGGTATCTAACCTGTGAGAGGTTCTACAATCTTCAGCACAAATTTAGAGTTTTTGGCATGGAGAACTGCATGAGCTGATCAATGGGTTGCAAAAATCAATCAAAAGTAACACGAAAAAGGAAATCTATACAGCGTGTCCTGCCTCAGGCAGGGTCACTATGAACGAGAGAAGGCTAGGGTAAAGATTTAGCAGGAAACAATACTTGATAAACGTGCCTGTCACACAACTGGCTTGACGGGAGTATAAAATGAGATGGAGGTGGGACAGCAATAGAATGCAAGAGCAAGGAAAATTAGAGATCACTCAGAAAATACACCTGTTATCTGTAATGTCCATCATGTTTCCAGTGTGTAAAATCAGAATTACCCTACTCTGGAATTGAACCCGGAAATTCCTGGTGCAAATTACTGTAGAAAAAAGATATTAGGAAAAAAAAACCTTTTTTAAAGAGTTTATATTCAGCAATAATCAGCTGTAGGAGTTACTGATACTCTTCAACAGTTCAATTCAAAAGGTCTGAAATGTTATAAATGCACTATTACAACTTACATCCTGCTGTATGGTGCAAAGTAATTTACTTTCTTTCCATTAATGGTGCTGCCTGCATAGTTGTACTAGCTTTATGTCCCTTGCAACTCGTGTGACGCCACAGTCAGCTGCGCAGTAGGGTGAGAGTTTTGTCTGCCGGATGGTTACACATATTCATACTCCCACCACAATAATTATTGACATCCACATTAGTTTATTGAAAACTGCATGCGATTTGAGACGGTTTGAAATAAATATAATTACTTTCTAAATTCCACTAATGCTAATTTACCAAAATATCTATGTCTTGATTTTAACGAAAAATTAAGAAATAAAATTCAATAAAAACACTGCACTAAATGCAATCTGTGTTTACTGTACGTGCTACATACTAGTGAAATATATAACAATTTCTAAGGCTTAAAACACATGTAAAAAAACTTTTAACGCAACATGAAATCTACAATACAAACACTGACTAGACATTAAAAAAATGTATAAAAAGTAATTGGCAAAGATCAAATTACAGAAACTACCATATATTAAACAGTATGGCACACGCAAAATGTTTATAATGCCCACAAAAATCTAAATGTGTGTCAACAAGTATTCACGTAATGAAGAATTTTAAAGAAAATATAAAGTATCCGAATGAATAGCTCTACATTTTGGGCAAAAATTATTTTCACAACACAATTTTTGCAGCAAATTTGATTTTTTCACCCAATATACAACACACTTTAAATCTCCTTCAAATCTAGATTATTTACAAAAGCAGCTTCAAAGTGGATAAAATCACAGACTTAGGTACCTAATCACACACTACAAAGCACAAACCAAACTGTTGTTGCGCTTCCTTCTTGTGCAAATCCAGTGACTGAGATATGGAATAAAAAAATTGGAAACTCACACCTGACGAATGGACGTGAATATCTAACAGTGCAAACTTTCATGATCTAAATATCATCAGCATCTCTCTCAGAGTCCAGCTGCAGACCCATTTGCCCTAGGAGACTACTGGCCGGGCCCGCATTGCCCATCTGTGACTGATATGACTGCAGGATATTCTTCAGTGCATTCATGTCTATATCGACTGGTCTGAAGTTTTCAATATCGTCAAAACTTTCCTCTTGGTCAGCAACACCATTTGAAGTCTGAAAAGTAAGCAAATATGTAAGTTACCGTCACAGTCACAGATGAGTCAATAAGCATGCACACATTTTTATGGCAACACTGTGTATATGGGTAAACAGTTCTGCTCTCTCTGTGCACGCACATTTAATATATTTATGTATTAACTCAGCATATGGCTTGTTTCACCATTATCACTTCATTACCTCAACTGCTGTTTTATAATGTACATACATAGTATGTAGTACATATGGCTAATATTACTATTTAATTGTATCAAAGAAGAACATGTATGAAGTGATTTATTTGTGTCTACCTATCTGTTTTATAACTTGTACTTACAGATTTTTCTTTGAAAGATTAATAGCTACAGAATACCATTCAAATTGTTGAATCATGACTTCCAAACATTAGTCATGTCATTCTCAGCTATTACTAAATGCTTTGGAGGATTTATATTCATCGCCCATTATTCGTGCCATAAATTTTAATACAGTTTATTCCAATACGGATGTTACTTACTTTTACTCCCGGGTAAAGGCACCATGTAATGTTTAACACCAGCTACTAAGAGTTGATAATAATAATAGTAATAAATATGCAAATATTAATTTAAAAGTGCTATATTAATTGACAATAATAATATACAAATTCAATCATCCATGTTGTCTCTATGTCTTGCTGACACATATTAACAACTTAATAGTTTGTCACTGAAATCCCCCTTTCTGTGATCGATCAATGATTTACAAGTATAGTCGCAGAGGGGGAATCACTTTTCTTCTTGATCTTGTTCTCATGTATGGAGAAGCTTCTTTATGTTCATTACTGGATTCATTGCGGTCATAATGGTAACTTCCCTAGTCTTGGTTACTTGTTTGGGACTGTTGGTTCAGCATCTCATCAGTTTCTTCACTTTCCTCCTAGGCAAGCTGGAATCTATGGGTTTGAGCATTGGTTTGAGAAACGAGTTCCTTCTATATCTCCCATGTGGAGTGTCAATGATATAAGAACGTGAATTAGGCACTGGTTTAACCACTTTAGCCAGTACCCATTTTTATGTGCTTCTCGATACCATATATTAGCACCTGATTCCAACTTGGATGGTATAGTTTTGTTTTTGTTGAATACATCCCTAAATAATTGTCTTATAATTTTCAGATTATGTGCACCTCAGTTTACTATTCCAGGCATCAAGAGCTTCTCACAAGTTGGAAGGAGTGTTTTTTCATTCTTCTTCCCATTACAGTAGTGTCTGTACAGGAGACCAAAGATTACCTCTAGGCATGTTCCTATGATGTAGAAGTGCTAGTATAATGTCAGTACCTTCCTCGAAACATTTATTTAGTAAGTTTTTAGCTTCTTGTACACATAACGTTTTGCTAGTCCATTCGAATGATGAAAACGGGGACTGGATATGCGAAGACTAAAGCTCCATTCTCTACTGAAGTTATTGAATTCTCGAGGTGTTTACTGAGGACCTCCATCAGTTCTAAGTTCACCAGGTAATCCGTATTGCGAGAACCTTCTTTTGAATGCTTTTATTATTATTTCACTGGTGGTCGAGTTGAGTTGCGTAAAATCAAAATATCCTGAGTAGCTAATAGCAATGATGATGTAATCATTTCCTTTGAAATGGAATAACGGGCGATTTACAACAATCCATCGCGCCTGTCCGTCCGTCTGTACTGGCCTTTCCGCCCAGTCCTCATTCATAACAAGCTGTGAATGCATAAACATTGACTCTGCCTTCTCTCAGAAGATTGGTGAATTTGAATCTGTGAGCCGCCGTGTGTTGTCCTAATGAACTCGAGACGTTTTCCCCCCCCCTCTCCGCTCCCGACGTCAAGAATGTGTTTCGGCTACGCTCGGCCGTGGTCGGCCGCCTTCGTGCCTCCTCCTCCTCCCCTTCTTTCCCCTCCTCCCGGCCGTCTGCCGGGTGGAGAGTTGCATGAGCCGGGCCACTCGTCTCTACGCTTTCGTTCGATGCGTATGTCCGCTCGCCTCGAGGCCGTCATGGCACCAGAGCCACGTCCTTTTAGTAAACTGGTAAGCTTTCTCT
>PNEQ01002328.1:0-19436 GCA_003012365.1 Medauroidea extradentata | reverse complement strand
TACAAAGTTTGTGGTGTGGGAGGGGTGGGGTTACGGGTTCGTATCCTATGCAAGTCTTTGCGATGGGACATGACATGACATCATACGAGCATATTGCGTGCGCTCTTTTCACTGAGCTAAGACAATTTATAGTTCACTGTTATTGAGTACGCTAGCTGTTAAATGCCTTCATCACATATTTTATCCAGAGTTACTGTTTATATTACATAATTTCACGCTGGCAAAGCCGCGGCCGGGTATCTATTTTGTAGAGAAATAAAGATGAATTAAAAACAAAGATGTTCTGCAATTAAAGTACCCTCAGCGTAGTGGACTGGATAAAGCTGTTTGTATTTGTTGTTATAAAGATATACAGAGAATATAGTAACACCATCAATTAATACGTTATTAAAATTTAGTTACTCTTTTCTATAGTACACGGGGGCGAAGCCGCAATGGGACAGCTAGTATAGCGTATGTGAAACTCTTTTCTTTTAGTAAATATATCCTGTGTAGTACTCCACGTCTCGAAACATTAGAACATAACCTCAAAGGAACGACTGTCTTCGGCAAGTTAATAAGAGCATAATCACAACAGCAGTGCGGCAAAGCACAGCCCCGCTGCAATATGTAATCTTACCTCTACCTTAATTTGTTTGTGTAGTGTTGACTTGATGTTGAAGTTCTCACATGTTATGTTCATTGTAAGATATTTGCCACTACTACAGGAGTCAGTATTTTTCATACTTCTAATTGTTTCTCTTCTTTTTTTTACAGGGAGTCATTTGAAGTTGAAGCATGATCCACCATACTGTGGTATGTGCATAATAGGTATAATGGTTGAAATCCGGTAACATTTGACAGTGTTCAAGAATATTGGTCCGCTCACAATAGTGCCATAAACAACTTGGTCATGAACAGGTGTTGAATGTTAGCAAAATAGTTTTCCTTCCTCAGTTCCGGTAAGTTGGTTATTGAACTTTGAGGGAAAAAAAATCATCAGATGTTACTTGCCACCTTCTTCAAGGCTGCGGGCATAATGGACTTCACATAGTGTAATTTGTGGGTTCAAACTAACTAGTACTGTGTTTTGATTTTGTGGAAATGCAGTGTGCATGAAGCGTTAGTTGATTTCCATGAAGAACTATGATTTAAACATAGACAGTTTTGTGGTGAGTGCAAGTGTCCGTTAACAGCTGTGAATGAAATCCTCAGTACAAATGTGCCATGCAGTTAACTATTTATTTTCTCCACCAAGTACTGTGTGAACATGGTGTCAAAGATAATGCGCTGGAGACTAAATATGTAAGCTTGCCAGGCCCGTTGTGAAGAACTTTTTTTAATGATGATGTTACGAGCATTAGTAAATGCTACGAGTGTAATTGTTGGTCTTGAGTGTCCTATGGCTATGGTTTTGAGTCGTGTCCATAATAAATGGGGAAAGAAAGAATGAATGTTTTGACTGTTATGTTGTACTGTATGTATGATTGCTCTTGTCTTGGACATCTAAGCTGGGCATGTTTTGTTACTGTTGTATGTGTGTGTTGAAAATTAAAAAATTTTTTGTAAAATAGTTTGAACTTCTAATGTGTGCATGAATTTGGTGTGCTGGAAACAAACACGCTAGTTCTTTCCACATAATTATTTCATATGATTTTATAGGCATGTTTTATATCTAGTGTCTTGATAAAAACACAGTATGTGTGTTGAATTTAAGGAAAGATGAACACAGGTAAGCACAAAAGGAATTAACAAATTTTTTCTGTGAATGTAAAATTGCAGTGTTTTTTTGTCCAGAATTTCCTTCTTAAACTTCAGTTACTGCCAGTAGGTTTTTGTTGAAGGAGAATGATAGCCTTTTGATAGGTTATGTTGGTTCTTTGCCAACCCTAGGACATACAGGGTCCAGTTTCTTAATCACAGTTTAATTTTTGGCGATTCAGTAGTTGAGTTGTTCTCCAAATATGTCGGTGTGTAGCAGTGCACACTTGTAGGATTTGAAAATCACACAAGCGATTGCTAGTACATACATGATGTAAAAACCTACAAACATTTTACAAAATGCTTAGGTTCCAGACGATGTCTTTGGGAAATGGGAAATTCATGTTTTTGTGATGAAAATGTCTTTGTAACATTGAGACAGGTTTCATTCGGCCTTTCAAACTAAATACTGTACCTCTTGTCTGCAAGTAGTCTAATTTGTTAAGTTTTCACCAGTTTTGAACATTATGATTTCTTTGTTGTTTGTTGGGATTTTTTTCCTCTTGGAAATATATTTTTTAGGATATTTTTATGGTACCCTGGAATCATTAGGCAAAATCTGTATTTAAAATAAATCTGAGTTTATAAAACCTGGTCTCTACTGTACTCAAGAAAAGTATTCTTGGATAGTGTACCGTATTAATTTTTTTCATTCTTTTATCCCAAATGGAGATGGAAAATTTTGTTACTGTCCATTACTTTTGTCTGCAAAGTTTATTATGAACCCAGATATTAAAATGTGGCTTGTGAAATTGCTGCAGTTTCGACAGTTTTGGGATAAAATGCCAATATCTCACGCTAAGTTTGGTATCTGTAGTAATGTTTGCAGGCTTGGTGCGCGCCACATTGTACACGTTGGTAGGAATACGTAGATGTTCTTAATCAATTTGCGTGTGGCAGTTCTCTCAAAGTGCAGGAAGTCTGGACCTTTGCTATCCAACTTAGTGACTGGGCAAGTTTATCACACTCCTTTCTACCTCAGTTCAGTCTGGATTTGTTTTGTGGTTGAATCCAGATTAAAATTTTTTTGTCCAACACACTACATATGTGTGTGTGCACACGTGCTTGTGCAAGTGATCGAATGAAATGCGTCGTTACTAGCATATTTACTCGCATATCTTACACCCTCGCATACCTAACCGTATCGGCATCCTGTTTTTCACATCTGAATTTGTAGTAAAAAAAATTTTCGTGAGCACTAAAGTGGTTCTTCGTCTTGGGAGCAAACAAATGAATTTCTTACGCACGATGCACCCCATGCTTTGAACTCAAAAAAAGTGTGTATGTTACGCAAGTAAATATAGTATATGCTGAAACTTTGAAACTTTTTTCTACTGCTTTAGAAATCATTGTATATGTTCTCTTTTATTTTGTGATAACTGATTTATTGTTTTATTTTATGATTACAGATTTATAGTGTTTTAGTTTATGATAGAATTATTATTCTTTCCCTGCTGATGTATGGGGTGCATGCTTTTGTGAGTCTTACCTAATTTGGAGTTAAAAAACTCACATTTGTATTGTTTCTAATTGTTCCTGTTATAGAATTCAAGAAAATTGTGTAGTTAAATTGTTTATTATGTCATGGCATTAGTTATACTTTTCACATTTATGCATCTTGTTTTGGCGCTGTGTTGTTCAGGGATCAGTAAATATCAGGATATTGCACTTGTACGTTAGTAAAAAATTGCATTTCGTAATTAATTACTGGTGAGATTTACTGCTGTGAATATCTACATTTTATTAAAAAAAAATCAAGTTTTTGATTTCTTTTCTGAATAAATGATGCTAGTAAACATTGCTGGAGAACTTAGATTTTGTTATTTGTGTATGTTTTGGAAATAATTACGTAATTGTATCTGCACTAACTACTGTTAAAGAGTTCTAAGTTATTGGTCTAAAGATACATATTTGGCATTAATTTTTTTTTTGTAAAAGAAAATTAGTTCATACGTTTTTGTTCTACACTTCACATTAACTACAGGAAATTCGTATAGAGAATATTATGGTGGTTACTGTTAGTGAGATGAAACCCTCTTATGAAGTTTCCCATTTAAGAAGTTTCCTGCGTAATAATTTAAATAATTTTGCGCCTTGTCTGTATAAACATGTCTAATTTAATCATTTCAAGAAATTTTCCTAGTTAATATTTATTCTGTCCCTTTGCAAATGTGTTAATAAGATTTTCACTATTAGTAAATGTTTCAAGCTTTATTTGCAAGAAGATTACTACCACATTTTAAATGTACAGATTTTCAGTATATGTAATAGTAGAACCCTGTTAAGACATTTGTGATGGGACTGAAAGAAATAATGCTTATTAAACAGAAAAACTTCGGAAAAGGATTTAATTACACATTAATGTACAGATAGGGTGCTTATATTACAAAGCAAGATACTTCTCAAGTGGGAAACATAGTGTACAAATGTTTATTGATAATTTGGGAAATTTTAGTTATTTTGGTGATACATTGTGTGCTGTCTACAGCATGTTTATGCCTGTATAATACAATATATTTTTGTGAAATGTGACCGTAATACTCTTGTGTATTTTTAATTCTGATTAATTTATTTAATGCTGTTTCATGTATTACATTGCAAGTACCAGTGCTAATTACTAATACTGTAGGCATAGTAGATGGCTTCGGTCTGTCTCTTATCACTGAAAAATGTGTGACATGGCTGGGAAAGCAAAATATTTCTTAACATGCACTTTTAAAATACTTGGACTGCAGGTCTATTGTATCTTAAATTATGTATTTTTCATTGAATCAATTTTGGTTTTTCCATTTTTACTGCAAGTCTTGTTGAAGTAAGTTTGTATAGTTAATTTATATTTGGGAGGAATTTTTAGGGAAGGTGATTAGTGGATTTGACTATAGAAAATAGGTTGGTGACAAAGCATCTACCTGAACCAAAACCTCAGAACCAATTGTTGCATGCTTACTACAGTGAAAGTCCATTGTAACGAGTACGGCATATAACGATAAGTCTGCTATAACAATAATTTTTATTGGCGCCGTCAGTTTCCCGATATGTTGTGTGGTTAAAAAATTTTGCTATAATATATACGGCACAGTCATTTTTGCTATAACGATAGCTTACACTGCTGTAATTTTCCTCGAAAGCAATGAGAAAATGTATTATGTACTTTCTTAAGAAAATGTGAAATTACTTCGCAGTGTTCCATGTGTTCGTCAAACGAAGCAACGCCGTGCAAGATGTGGACGACTTGACAACGCAGCACAAGGTGAGGCCCCATAGTGATCATAGTTTGCCCCACTGCGAGTCACGCTCACGCATCAGACTGTCGCAGGGGTGTTAGACGTACCAGGATCCTGGTATACATACCAGTTTTCAGGGTGCTGTACCGTGTACCAGGATGTCAGAATTTTGCATTCAATTGTATTAAAATGCATAACTAAACAGTGTTTTCAGCAGAACATTTTTACACAAAAAGATTTTTTTGCACGACGCAACTTCTCTTGAATTCTGAGCATGAATCTGCACATATAGTTATTGCAGGTTATTGAATCATCCAAGCTTTGCCACAGGTGTGAACTGTTGCCTGTTGGGCATTGGCAATACTTATTTGCGTTCTGTTTTGCTAACACCTGTGGTAGACGTCAACCTCTGATTTTCTGTTAACTAAGTGTATTCTTTGAACTTAGTATATTTTTTCTCTCAAAATACTTTGTTTTATTACTTTTTTTTTTCATGCCTTTAAGAATTTGTAAATTTTTTTTATCCTGTACCAGGTTTTCGTTAAAAGTATCAGTTTTTTTGTGGTTTAAGTACCAGGTTTTTAGAGTTACCATCTAACACCACTGGACTGTCGACTGCTGATTCTGCTTAAAGTGGCCTTTACACGGCTGTGGCCTTGGTAGCTGTTGGTAACACAATTTAATAATCATTAACATGGCATAATTTATAAGCATTCAGCCTTAGCAAAGGCACAGAAACTTGAACAAAGATCTTACTGTGTAGCAGTCCGGTGGATAGGCGTTGTTACCTAAAGTGTAGGAACGAGCTTTTGTTTATGCACGAGTTACGGTAATGAGCTGCTAGCGCAATAAGTGGCTGTGCCATGTATAATTACCTATTTTTAAAATTGTTACTTAAAATAATGTGTTAAGTACTGAATGAATTGGCTACGTATACATTTAACGGCGCCAGGGCAGGCATGTGCAAGCCAGCAGTCTCGTACTTTTCCTGGACAGCTTGGAAGGAGGAGAAGAGAATGGCATGGGTTGAAAGAATGAATTGTTGTGAGAGAGGGAGTGGTATCATGGGTTGGAATTGGAAGGTGGTGAAGAAAGAGCAAAACGAGTGGCAAGAGAGGGGGTGAAAATGGGCTTTGCCTACTGGCCGGGACAAAGAGCTTCGAAAATTGTGCCGTCAGCGAAGTTGCGCAAGCGTTCAGCAGGCAGAGCACTTCAGCAGCGCGAACTTGCAACCCACAGATTTGGAAGTTGTAGAAAGGCATAATAGCGTAAGCAGTGGTGAGGGCCAGTCAATCTGAGTGTGTACATTGGAGGCAGGGTTGTTTCCCCTCCTCAACTTCTTCACAAGGCAGGCATGATAAGAGTTCTGCTACATGCTAGCTGTCGCACGTGCGACTTTGCAGCGGCACTGGGCCCTGTTGCGAGCTTTACTTGTTTTGCAGCACGCTGCCCTGGGTCCGTAAGTGAGCATAACTAGTCTCGCTCGAGTCGCACGGACAGGATAGTGTACGGTGCTTTGCGCCAGCCTCAAGATACAGCCTAAATATCTTTGTACTTTGCCGTCATTTTGCGGTTGTATGTGTTTCGTGTTAGTACGCAGCAGTTTCCTTGCCATTTCAGACATGGATAAGTAACGAAAATCTCTTGATCTGTCAACTAAATTAAAAATTATTCAAGAGTGTGAAAATCCGTCCGTCAGCAGAAGTGGAATTGGTAGGCGTTACGGTTTGACCACTTCTAATTTGTTCACTGTTTTGAAAATAAGGATAAAATTCAGACAGCAGCTGTGAAGAATTGTGCATCAGGAAAAATAAAAAAACTTTGTGCTGCAAAACACGTTTATCTGGAGGAAGCTTTGTTTTCGTGGTTCTCGCAAAACTGCGCGAAAGGAATTCCGGTTGTTGGGGCGATGTTAAAGGGTAAATCCGTACAACTAGCATTACAACTGAACATTGATGATGATGATGATATCAAATGCAGTGACGCGCCTACTGCAACGCAGTTGCGGCCGAAGCGACAGGACCTTGAGTGATTCAGCATGCCGACTACAGTTGAGGGCATTGCCACACTGTGTCAATGCTGCTAGTCGCATTGCGTCACGGCCACGTGTCCAATAATTTTGCAGTGAGTGCTGGTATGTCTCCAAAATGTCATTGTAGTGAATTTTATGTACATTTCTGTAATTTTTGCTGTGAATTTCCACAGTAGAATATGCAGTCAAATAATACATAAACATAATGCAATAAATATATAATTTTTTTAAAATTTGGTTTATAATGATAATTTGCTTCCGTGCCGTTATAAATTTATATTATAACCGACTTTCACTGTATTACTTATGAAATCCACATGTACAGCTTTGTGTTCAGTTTGGTTCAATACTGGCGAAAATTCCTGTTTACTTATATACAGAATTTGAGATTTATGTTTCTCCACTATTTGTAATGAAGCTAACTGCTGAAAGCATGTTTGCAATTGAACTCTGTTATCGTATTAACCATTATAGTAAGAGAAATTTCTTCAAATGTTTTTCCACCTTCTGTAAACGTCTTGATGAGGAACATTAGTATGTTGCTCTAATTCTGTTCAAGTTCTTCGGTAGTCACCGCCGTGGATGGTTCGGTTGTATGTATCCTGTGTCAAAAATTCAGCACACATTATGTGTTTGTGCTGTTCTTGAATCTTCTAGAATTTTCATGTTGTCTTGATTATTGAGTATTTTTTAATTACAGTGTTTTAGATTCTTTATTATTGTTGTCGGCAGTGGGCGTACAGTATTAAACTGTTGGCCTTTAAATTCTTTTAAAAAAATGTGTTCTGTACAGTTATAGCATAGCTAAAGATTTTTCCAGAAAATAATTTGTATTTCAGCTCACAGACTGTCCTTATTTTTCATAAATGTCCGGATTTTTCTCTATAGGCTGAATTTTCAGTTCTTAATATCATCTTCCCTTCCCTGTTCTGTATCTTTATCTTTTGAAGTACATCTTTATGAAACTTTATTTTCCGACAGATATAAAATTCTGTGCGTAATATTTTGTGCATAGTGTAACATTTTTGTGGTGTATGCAAGTAGGTGTGACTGTGTTAATCCACTAGCCCGAACACCAATGTTTATTAATCTCCGAAACTGTGCCAAACATATTATTTTCTGTGGGCGTAGAAAGCCGTTTCTTGCTTGATTTCTTTCACCTGGTTTGATTTTGTGAACTTAACACAGGGTAAACAGTTCTAGCTGTTAATTATTCTTTTAGAAACTGCCATAGTCTTAAATTATGGCTTTCATTGTCATTAAATATTGATACCAACTCTGGTAGTGAATTTAGTGCAAGACAATAGGAATCCTGTAAAAATGTTATTATAAATTGAATATTTTTCGTAATAAGAAAAATTTTTGCTGAAATTGGTATATAATTTTTTCTATCACAATAGTCATAACACTTTCACTATGCTTAGTAATTAGTAGGCATGTATGTGTGTAGTTGCAGTGTTAAACAGATAATTTACTTGGTTTTTTGTCCAAAGTAGTATTTACGTTGGTCGTTAAAAATGTAACTACAGTGGAATCTCACTATAACAACAACTGTAAATGGCAACAAAAACTGTCTTTATAGCGGATTGTTGTTATATCCAATTATTTTTACATGTATTACGGATGGATGGTGCATTATAAAGCTGTTGTTATAGGACAGATAGTGTTATATACCATACTCTTTATAACGAGATTTCACTGTATTTTTTTTTAGCTGGTTTAGCATGTTAAACAGTGGTAAGTTTCTAAATACAACAGTTGTTTGAATTTTCATATCTTATTATTGCTGTGAAGTTTTATTTGTTTACTGTGCCATCTGTAAGTGAAGATTTTAAATATCAAAAGCTTTGGCACAGAATATCATAATAATAAATATTGAGCTGTTTCATTTGTAAGTTACAGTCACATTTAGAGCAGATGAAAATTAATTTTTGTTCACATTTTTTTGTATTGTTTTTGTTGACATTTTAACCTGATAAGTGTTTTATCTCATGAATTTGTGTATTTTATTTCTACGGTATAAAAATATTTAAATTATGACTAGAACATTGTACAACTAAAAGATTATGCTACAAGGAAAATTTGTTTTAGAAGATGTTCATCATATTTGAAATAGGAAAATTTACATTAGTTTCACATAAATATAGAATAATGTGTAGTAAGATGCCCAGGCTCCATAATAACAGACTTTGTGAAAATGCCAGATAGATATACAGCAGAACTTTTTTTTTTTTTTTTTTTTTTTTTTTTACATTTTCTCTCATTTTACAGCAACTTTTTCGGGTCCCGTTTGCTGCTTTTACATTAGAAATTTCCCTCTTTGTACACTTTCTGGCATCTTAAAACAATTTTTCCAGGTCCTGCGAGAAGCGAAAATAAGAGGTTCTGCTGTATAATAAAAATATAATGAAAAAATACTTAAGTTTAGAAATAATTGTTAAAATTTGAAATGGCTGTAGATTTTCCATTTTAATGTAAAAGGCTTGCAATGCACCTGTGTTGTAGGCTGAGTGTGCAGCCACATTTGTTCTGTTTCTGGTGAAAAATATTCTGCTGGAATCGTGAATGTTTGCTCTTGTTACATGACTAGGCATTCTCCTTAACCAGTTTATGTCTATATGCCTGCATCAGAGTTTTCAGATGACTAATTTAAAATAAGCCTGCTGTATAATTGATACAACAATTAAATATTTTACGACTCGTGATGAAAATAGCATAATTTTAATGTGTTACAGTATTTAATTATACAAAATACAGATGGACAGCACATTTTTGTGTGTGTGTGTTGTTCATCTGTGTTAAGTGTTCTCCTACATACAAGTACTGTGTCTGTAAGTACTACTTGTACATCTCTGTCTACAGGTTTTAGTAATTAGAAACCATTAGGCCGTTTCACACTTTTCTTTGTTTGCATGACTATTTCATTATATGTACAGTACGTACTATAACAGTGGCTTCATGCTTCTTTGATATTTTGCTTCCAGGCATTGTTTTAGTTTGTTGTGGTTATGGTAATGTCAGTCGTTCACAGTTTTTACATTAATTAAATGTAGAAGTCACAGGCTGGTACTTATTGACAGAAACACACAATGAAAGAGACAACCACAAATGCGCGGTTGCACGTTTCGCCAACCTAAGTCGGTTTCATCAGGCGAGAAGTTGTGCCTCAACTTCTCGCCTGATAAAGGCGACTTAGGTCGGTGAAACGTCGTGCAACCGCGCAACTTTGTGTTCGTCTCTTTCATTGTGTTTCTGTCAAGAAGTACCAGCCTGTGAGCACTTCAACATTCTGTCTACATATTTAATTACCTTGAGCCTATGCTTTATTTCACCGTTTGTTCACATTACACTGTGTGTTTCATCTGCTAACCATTTGTTGATTGAAGAACTGCTCTTGTGACTCGTTGGACGTTTGAAAATGTACTTGGATTACTGTTTGAAAGCAGTTTTTCTGTTACCAGACTAACATCGTGCCTAGTAAACAAATACTATCAATCTACTATCCTGTTGCTTGCTTGTCCACCATTGTAGAAGGGTTGAAGTGCTTTGTTAGTAAATTTAACAGCCATTTTTACATTTTTTTTTACTGTGCACTGTGCACCTTCCTTTTTTTACTTAACCTGTAAATTTAATAACATTTGTTACTTAGCAGGATAAAGTAATTATAGTGAAACCCTCTTAAGAAGTTTCCCATTCAAGAAATTTCCTGCTTAATAAGCTAAAAACTATTTTACCTTGTCTGCACGCACATGTGTAATTTAACCCTTTTAAGAAGTTTTCCTGGATAGTAAACATTATTTCTTTCTGTCCCACCACAAATGTCTTTACAGAGTTTCACTGTGTTAGAGTAATACATAGCTGGTAAATTGGACTGCTTGCTATGTTTCTATGTACATAGTGCTTGCATGTCAGACTTTCTTTTTTGTGTGTTCTTATTTGACCAGGCCATTGAAAAATCGTGAGTTCTACTGTTGAACATGTATTATTTTTTCATATAAAATTTTACCAAGAGGAGTAACAGTCATCCAGTTGTACGAAGCTCAGTTCACACAGGCATCTTTCTTGTACATGAAAGTGAGCATCAAATGTGTACAAGAAAGAGAACACTAGCTAGTTTTCTAGCTAGCATCGTACCAAATTAATTGTTTAGTTCACACGGCCAACTTTCTTGTACAATCTCACTGGTGTACAGCATTAAACTTTGAATGCAGATTTTAAGACTGTATTTTGAGTATTGGAGGTAATAAGTGCAATGTTTATTGTACCTGCACCAAAAGTAAGCTTCAAAATGTAAAACTGGAAGTTCTGTCTCTTAGTTTATTATATCCAGATGTAAAATGACGTGATGCACGACAGCAAATATTCCGTTAATACATAGCGTCTTTTGTTCAGCAAAGACTCTTATTTATTTCAAAATGTTTCGTATTTGTAAGCTATTTTGTTCAGGAAATTCCTGCCTGCATAAAAATTGTTTGTTTATGTTCAACTAGTACAAGGAAGATAACGAAAAATAGAACCGTCCCTATTTCGCACTAGCTAGTATACAAGTCCATGTATGCTAGTCACTAGTATGCTCTGTTGCCGTTCACACGATACAAGTTCGCTGCAAGTCGAGGTGAACAAGAAAGTGTTCACCTCCTTGTACAAGAAATATGCCTGTGTGTACTGGGATTAACGCTACAGTGTTTTGGAGAGTTTTATTTTTATACCAAACATTTCAGAAATTTTTTTGTCATCATGTTGTCATGAAAATAATTTAGTGCGTAATATGCATGTCATGTTTGATGTAAATGTTGACTGTTTTGTGCTTAGTTAAAATAAAAATAAATGTTTTGTGTGCATTTTTTGGGTATTTGGAAGACATTTACAGATAGTTAATCGTGACTGGTTGTTATCAAAAAGAGTACTGCGTTTTTGATGTGAACTAGTTAAATATTTTTATTATTTGTTATATTTAACTTTATTAAACCATTTTTTTTACTATTTGACATGTATGCATATATGTATGTACGGTAGTAACATATACTTTTGTTTACATACAGTATCGAGCAAAGTGATAATATCAAGATTCAAGATGTGTTAGCTTTTCATTTTCTCTTTATATGTACCGTGATTCTCACGAGAAAGTACTAAAAAAGTAAGTGCTTACTTGGGGTATGTTTGCATGAAATATTTTTTTATTGTTACAGTGTTTTACTTACAACACACATTCTGCTGAACTCCTATGTTATGAAATTCAGTGTGTATGTCACTACATTTTTTACTTGTTACTTTAAGTATTTGTATAAATTTCTCTTTCTTTTTCAGTATTCTATCTAGTGAAAATATGCATTGTTTTATATTTTGTTTGTTGTGAGCAGAAAATTCTGGAAAACAAATTAATAATGTGTCCTTTGGTGGCATGTTAATACATTTTGGAACGTTGGGATACCATATCAGTTCTGTACAGAATTTGCATAATGTTTCCTGTTTTTTGATAGCTTCATGTCTGTTTGTTGTGTTGAATTAGAAAAGGAGTGTGGTAGTGATATTGAGTAATGAATGTAGTACAGTAGTTACTGTATGTAGGAACTGTTATAAAATTTGTGTTACATTTTAGAGTAAGTTTTTTATTAGGTATATGGTTTAATAATTCAGTTAATGTTAAAATTACTTGAATTAGAACTTCCACGTTATTAATTTTAAACCTGTAGCCACGTTATCGCGGGTTTGATTTCTGTCGCATCCTTGCGCATGCACTACATTTACTTTAGCAGTCTTCAAAGCACTGGGAGAAGGTCATTAAATCTGTGAATTGAAGGTCCTCTTCAATTGTGAACAGTGTTTGCAAACTGGAATGGTAAGCCAATGTTTACGTTATTCAAAATCAGTAAATTATTTGTTCCCTATTAAGTTTTCATGTGCAGTTTTGAAAGTGTAGTACTAGGTAGTAAGGTGTAGTTTTATTTTACAATTTGCTGTGTATTTGTACATTCTTAAACTTACTAATGCATGTTTTACTAAATCAAAATGTTATAGCATGCATTGATATCATTTTGTTAGTGTATATAATGTTTTTAAATTTTAAATTTACGTTTACGTCGTGTTATATCTTTTTTGCAGTAGGCAGCGTATTTATGCTTTCTGGAAATTACACAGACTATATCAAACATAATGAAAATCCTTCTGGTGTAATATACTTTGTAGGAATTTATTGTCAGTACGGCCAGAAGTTTATTTTATGCCACTTATATTCTTCAGAACATAGTAAATTTACTGTACTAAACATTTTTCTTTACAAAATCAGTGACATAATCAAAAGCATTTAGTAAAAAAAAAATTTTTTTTGTTCTATTAAATAGGATTGTAGTTCAGCCCGACAGTTTTTAAGCACAGTTATCGGGTAAAAAGTCATGGATTTCACCTCAAGAAACATTGCTTCATATATTTTTCTATATTTTTAACAAAGAGTACATATCGCACACCACCACATAAGTTTCTGTATTTTGTACTGCTGTGTAATGAAACATCAGGCATCAAAATATGTCATCCAAAACTAAAATTTTTTTACCATACATAATCAGTTATGAACTATGTGCAATGTTAATGTATTCAGTGTTGAAACTAAGGAAAATTTAGATTGCACACAATAGTATTTGTTGAACTCGATGTGTAAATACATCAGTCTATTCGTAAAATTAACTTTTGGAAATATGGGACTGTTATTTTGCAGGGTTATACTAAAAGTGTTTGTTCCTATTGAAATAGGTAATAAGATATGTTTGTAATCAGTTCATCTGGAACTAAAGTTTGTGTTTGTACTAGTAATGGGACAATTAAAGTTTTTAGGTTCTCGTTCGTATGTCCGGGCTTATGTTTCTGCTCTTGATCCTGATTTCATGTTTTAATTATTTTTGCTTTAGTGAAACTGTGAAATTAAAGATTGGTCTCAATAAACATATGTCTAAGAAATTGCTAATTTTTTTAGTCTGATGTTGAAAACTACGTTTTTTAGTATCGTAGTTTTTTTCTTATTGACGTGTTACTTGTACACTTCATATTTGCTAAAAATGCTACTCATTCACGATTTTTTTATTAGCCTGTAACAGACAAAGGAAAATATCAGAGCAGAGGAATGACAAGCATGTGTGGTATTCTGAGCATGGTGGATGTATCATACGTCATGTCACAAATGTTCTGTCTGATATTTTCAATATCACAAGAAAAATTAAAATTTTAATTAAGTAAAATCTCAGTGTAACGGAACTTAAATAAACTGGAGATAATGTACTTTATACTGAAACTTCTTTAAACTGAGCACATTTTACATTATTTTAGTTTTAGAGGGGTATTTTTATTTATTATGTAAAGTGAGAAATTCTTATCACTGAAGTTCTTTATCATGAAACTTTACAACATATAAAACCCAATTTCTTATTAGAATTTCAACATCTGATCACATATGTACGGAGATTGCGCCAGTAAAAAAGGTGGTACCTTGTAATATAGCTGGTGTAAGTAGGTGTTTATTGTAGTTTTTAATACTTTTTCCTTTGTGAATTTGGTTATCCTACGTTTATTGTGTGGGTTTGATCTTCTGCAAAGCATGAAGGTGGTGCCTTTAAGAACTAGAACAGAGGAACCGAAGAACCAGTTGTCCTATTCCTAATTTATAGTAGAATGTACTTAGTGTTGTGTTACTTAATAATATTTATAATTTAACATTCACGTAAGTTGTAATATTGATATCATGAATGTGAATAATGCTATCTGTATCAGTTCAGGCTTACGATGTTAATTTTTATCAATATAAAGTGTTAATGGGCAAACCATACTTTTTATCGATGAAAACTGGAATTTCTGCAGTTATTTCATCACAAAACAATAGCTGCACAAATCTGACTGTTATAAATATAATTAGACATGTCGCCTTTTGGTTCCGAATGGATTTTCTGAATAGTTGTGTGGACAATCCGCAGTAGTGAACTGACTGGCAGTTGTTAATGTACCTGTAAATTATGAAGTTGTATTTATTAGTAAGAGCAGGCTGTAAAGATATAAAGTTGGGAGAAACTGCAGTAAGGTTTGTCTGTGGCTATCATACATCCTATTTTACAACACAAGAGTGACAGTTACACAAGAACAATTGTAATGATGCTTATTTCACTTGTTTTGTTGATAGGATTGTAATAAGCAAATATTGTGTATCGTACAAGCTATACAGTAGAACTCTCTTATAGTGTTCCCTCTTGTAATGTTTTCCTGGTTATAATGCTACCTTCATTTGGTCCCTAAAACTGCTTTATAATAGGATTTTACCCTCTTATAACTTTTTCCGATTTATAATGTAAAAATTTTTTGAGTCCCCTCAGAAACATTATAACAGGGTTCTACTGTAATAATTTTCTGTACACGTACGGTATACACTTACGTGTACTGTAGTTTCTGCAGGACATTGATTTGCATAATTTCTAATTAAGTATTTGCTGTTAATGGTTTACTATGGTAAGGCAACTCCTAGAAACAGATACAGTATCTTTAAAAGAAAAGCTGATGTTTGGTTGCAATGGTACAGTAATTGATGGAATTGTTTTTCCTTTAGAAAGATGGAACTAAACTGTGTATCAACTGTTACGTAACATAAACAAAAATACTCAGCAGGTGGAGAGTTTTGAAAACCTGTGTTAAATATTTCATCCGATGTATGACAAACTAATTTCTGTCTTAAGAGTTCTTACATATTAAAATGAATACTATGTTTCAAGATTTAATAATTTGGTAGTTTTGTTGAATAATCACTTTTGTTTGCGTAGTGTTAGTTTAACAAACCTGATGTAAACTCTCAATTACTTTTTGTGCATGATATTGGCAAAACTTGAAAGTAGCCTTCGAGAATGTATTTGTACAGTTAGTTTTCTCGTTATTGATTTTGCATTTTAATTCTAAAATAGTATTTAGACAATTGTCAGTAAATATGGAACTGTAAATAACATTGTAATATACATGTGTACATGAGAATGTAATACTTAATAAATGAAGCAATATGCGACTTATTTCTTACAAAATGTTAAAATCTGTGCTGTGTTTTTATTTCTTCCCTTGGCAACTACGTATTAGGTTTGCAAATTGTAGTAAAGTTAGCTTTCTTATGATTCTTTGTGTATCTAAAGCTAATCAAAGGACTAATTTAACTGGATTTTGAAAGTACATACCTAATCTGTTAGAACATTAGGTTCTTCTACTGTACTGGAGTTAGGTTAACAATTAGCAGTCAGGAAGCTGTAATAAACGTATTTAAATGTCTTAATTTGACCAAATGTCGTGGGCTACGGCAATATTGAAAAGTCCTAAGGAAAGTTTGTGCTTCTTTGCTTTCTTGTATGTTTGTTCTTGTGTTTGAGATTGTTTCAATTTGCTGCTGTTTGTTATTTCAGTCTCCTTTTTCTTTATTGTATGTATTTGTGATCTGTCCTTAACAGCTGTTCTGAAAGTTTTTTTATGTACAGTGTTGGTTGAATCTGGGCAAACACCAGGTTCTCCATATAATCTTGATGAAGGTCGATGGACTTCTAGATGACAAGTGGGTAATGGACTGGATTGGCGACTTCCTCTGGGGTCGGAGTCAGAGGGTAAAAGTGGAGGAGTCTTTTTTTTTTTTTTTGGACGGGGGAAGGAAAGGTTACGTCAGGGGTGCCGCAGGGAAGTGTGTTGGGTCATTTGTTGTTTTCTATCATGGAGAATGATGTGGATTTGGGAACAGTTGACAAAATAAGATTGTTTGCCGACAATTGTTTGCTGTATACGGGTATGGGCTTTGGGAACAACTAACAGGTGGACATTGACTGGATATGGGTATAGAATATTGAGAACAAGATGAAGATAAATATGTGCGAAACTAAGATAGTGAAGTTTACAAGGAAGAGAGTCGTTAGTAGGGATATACACAGATGTGATGGGTAATATCATCACACAATACTTAGTATGGCCATTAATAGAATATGTGGCAGCAGAATGGGACCCACATGTCGAGGTGCAGAAGTTAGACAAGGTACCTACAACGAAGGGCAATAAGGTGGGTGGAGGGAAAATGGAGATGACTGGGGTAGGAGGAAAATAACTTAAGGCCTTCACTGGGATGAAGTCCTGTGAGGGACAGGAGAGTGGAAAGGCTGATCAGAATGTACAGGATGGTAAATGGAGAGGAAGGGGGTGTTACCAGCTGAATAAGGTAGGGTACAAGGGTAGAGGAAACAACAGAAAATTCTGAAGGAACGGAGGACCAAGGGAGTTACAGTCTATTAAAATTAAAAAAGTTTCTGGTTTTAAATTTGTGCATTTTTAAACTGTGAATAACATTATTAAGAATTTATATTATTGGTATCGGACATTTACTTTTTGTGCTATGAATCTTTGATTATTAAAAAAAATCTCCAATTTTCTTACATTTTAGAGTTGGCTGAAATATGTAAACACAATCATGTGTGTGTGTGTGTCTGTATACAATGTGTGAAATTTATGTTAAACTTTTGTTTAAGAAAATAATTTTGTTTCCATTCTGGATAGTTAATAATACAGCAAAAAAAATGTATTATCTAGTGTATTCCAAAAATCTAGCCAAAATTTGAGTAGCCCTGCCACTATCCGCAAGTCTACAATGACAAAAGTTCAGGACCTGGCACGATGTAGGTACTGCAGTCGCAGGTGTTCCGTACTCATTAAAATATTTGCATAAGAGATGTCTATTTAGTTAAAAGAAATATTTACAAATGATTTATCAAATGACAAATACGCTGTGTTTATCTTAGTCTATGTTGATTGGAAAACAAACTATTACACAGAAATATACGGCTTCTGCAGATATTGCAGCTCATACTGCTATTTGAGGTTATGTGCGGTCGGAAATAAACTGTTATAAATAACCAACGACTGGATAGATCTGATCATGTGACATGTAATACAGAGTACAGTATATTACAGGTATACTTGCTACATTTTCGTAAATGCTGGCTGCGAGTTGTTTGCGTTTGTCAACAATAACTCTTTGTCCACGCAAAACTGGCCTAAATTTTTGACTTTGAGGAAGTCTTAACTACAGTCTTAGAATTACAGGTTTGGACTCTAGCCTGTCTAACAATGCTATTGAGTTGACTCCTTTATGACTGAAAGCGCCACTAGCAGTGAAGTGTTTTAACAATTCAATATAGCATTGTACTAACAGTGCTTCTAGCAGCTCCAACATGAAACAACCCCAGAGTGCCAGTGGTGCCAATCATTCATACGAGCGTCAATTTTAAACTCCCAGGTATCCAGACCTGTTCCTGTATGGCCGTGGTCCCAACATGACATCTTCTTTGTACTCCTACTAAGGTTAATTTTACTACAGGTTAGAAAGATCATTGTTAATCAGGGGTGTTAGACGTACCAGGATCCTGGTACACGTACCAGTTTTCAGGGTGCTGTACCATGTACCAGGATACTTTCGTCCTGGTACGCGAAAGTACCAGGATTTCATAATTTTGCATTCTATTGTATTAAAATGCATAAATAAACCGTATTTTCAGCAGAACCTTTCTACACAAAAACATTTTTTTTTCCGACACAACTTCTCCTGAATTCTGAGCATAAATCTGCGCATATAGTTGCATTATCCAAGCTTTTCCACAGGTTGGGCATTGGCATTGGCATTGGCAACACGTACTTGCATTCTCTTTAGCTAACATCTGTGGTAGACGTGAACCTGTGATTTTTTGTTTACTAGAAGTATTCTTTGAACATTTTCAATATATTTTGCTCTTAAAATACTTAAGACATGTTTTAATACTTCATATGTTTCGTGCTTGTAAGCATTTGCGAATTTTTTTTTTTTTACAATGTACCAGGTTTTCGTCCAAAGTACCAGCTTTTTTGTGGTGTCAGTACCAGGATTTTGGAGTTACCATCTAACACCCCTGTTGTTAATAGCTCTGCACAGAGAAAATATTTGCAGCTTCAGCGCTGGTATCGGTAAGTGGTGAGCTTTCCTGACTTACTGATACATTACGTTGATAATTATAACGTGAGATTGGTTTCTTTTCACTTTAAAGTTAAGTGACTTCTGTCATTTCTAGGCCTATTTCAATTTAATTTTACTACGTTTCATAAATTGACCCTGTTATGACTGATTGGTGCCACTGGCACTCTGGTGTTTTAATATTGCACAAATGGAACTACTAATAACGAGTTTGTGTCCGATCCGCTAGGAGCACTGGTAGTACGATGCTATTGTTGCGTGCCATGTTCCTGGAGGCCAGTGGTCGGCGGCTGTTTCGTAACACCTTGAGGGCTGGCCGATGACTCAAAGCCCGGGTGGCTCATAGTGGGAAAACCGCCGAACCTACGTCATATATACCTGTCCCTACTGCGTCTTAACCCTTCGAGGGCGGCCGACGTGACAGCCAGCACATCCGAAACATGATGAAATA
>PNEQ01002327.1:22265-46004 GCA_003012365.1 Medauroidea extradentata | reverse complement strand
CACAATCGAACCACAAAGCACGATTCTTTGATGATGGAGGTTTTCCTTAGTTGGAACGGCCCACAAATGCATGCTTCCACCACTTTTTTGAAAGAAGCATTGGAAAAGCACTTCGGTGGGGAATCGTACCACTTCACCCGAACGTCTGCTTCTTCGAAGTTAAGACCTTTCATCAAATCGAAGGTCATTGACAGGCTACGCGAAGAAAAGGGGAGGTTGCCATTTATTTCTGAGTGACTTAAATAGACTAATATGTGCTTCTGTGTGTCACTGTGTATGCATTTGACGTGTGGTATAATGATATTTTCTTTCATGTTATCATGTAACTGTGGGGAAAAAATACATTTGTATTTTTGGGGAAATTTCCATCGAAAAATTTATGTTCTGGGGAAATTTTCTGTGTCAAGAATATTGTCCACCCCTGTATCGGTGTACCACTAATCCTAACCATACTACAGATAATGCCTTCAGAAGTGTTTTAATTAAAGCAATGATAACTGAGGTACAGTGTATCAACAAAACCTGAGTTTTGTACATTTTTTACAGTGTAGTGCATAACAACAGCAGTTTTTCGCAGAAACAAAACCATTTAAAGCATTGTGTTCTCTAGTTTCATTTGTGATACATAAAATGCAGATTGTGTTGTGTGTCCGCATGTATATTTCACATCAATTAGATGTGTCATTGTCAGAAGCATTGCATTGCAGGTGCAAACTTTGTAATTCGTGTTACATATTTAATGATAACCAAAAATGTTTGTTTTAACCACAAAATTGTAGACACATTGTACATTATATTTAGAAACCATTTAGGCTAGAATATCTTAAATTGTTGCCTTAAAAGAAGGTAATGTACGTACTTTATGTTAGCTAGTACCTTCTAATGTACTATGTTGTATTTCTAAATCATATTTATTACCAATGTTTTTTTGGCACATTATTAAATGTAACCATGCATTGCTCATTTTTTGACTGAACACTGTGTGTATTCAGTAGTTTTCCACTAGTGCAGAGAGAATGATTTTCATGAGTGTAATTTTGTACATTTTTTTTTGGCAGAACATGATAACAGGAACATCACAGATGGACGGAGCAATTCTTGTTGTGGCGGCAACAGACGGTGCAATGCCTCAGACCAGGGAGCATTTACTGCTGGCAAAACAGATTGGTGTTACAGATATCGTAGTCTTCATCAATAAGGCAAGTTATGGTGATTATTTTTATATTTTGCAGTAATAAACATTTTTGTGTTGTAAAAAATGTTTTACATCCCTGTATGAAATTAAGTTGATTTTAGTTTGGTAGTATGTACTAAATAGGTATTAAAATGTGGTAGATTATTTTTTTTTTATTAAAAGAGGGAAAATATGTTATGTGAGACGTTCGTTACGATACCATAATTCACTACATTGGTTCTAAGCGAGTCAAAAATTTTACTAAAAAGTTCTCATACAGTGTTAATAAACACTGCTACTTAGTCATTTCTTTGTTACTTTTCTGTACAGTAATTAGTACCGTACATACCTGAATCTAAGACGAACCCCCAACTATAGCCATGAGTTTTCAGGAAAAGTAGTTCTTTACTAATTTCTTTAAACACATGTCAACAAATTAGGGTAAGTATCAAGAA
This sequence comes from Medauroidea extradentata, assembly GCA_003012365.1. Lineage (NCBI taxonomy): Eukaryota > Metazoa > Arthropoda > Insecta > Phasmatodea > Phasmatidae > Medauroidea > Medauroidea extradentata. The sequence goes on along the minus strand of PNEQ01002327.1, from coordinate 44,375 downwards.
TCACTACTCATAGTGTACCGGCCAAACTATGTATTTGTTTTAGAGGTATAGTTTGTAAATGAAAAATGTTTCTAGAGACGTTAGAAGTAGTCGTGCGTGAAGAAAATTATAGTTTACTAACTTCGAAAATTTCTGTTTTTTGTTTATGTTAAGTTAGGGTAATTTAAGTTAGTTTAGAGTAGTTTAGTGTAGAATAGTTTAAGTTAGTTTTGGTTAGTTTAAGTTATATTACTATAAAGTTTTCCATTTTTCGTTAGGTTAGGTAATGTTATGTTGGGTTACTTTGAGTAAGGTTAAGTGACCTAACATTACCTAACCTAATGAAAAATGGATAACTTAATGGTAAAATAATGACTTAACCAAAACTAACCTAAACCTACCTAACCTGACGAAAAACAGAAAATTTCTAGGTTAAAAAACCACCATTTTCTTTACGTACGACTACTTCTAATGTCCATAGAAACATTTTTTATTAAATAAAGTGTACCTCTAAATGCAATGGTTTGTGTAGTACACTATGAGTAGTGATTCTTGGAATTTACCCAAATCAGATGCAAAAATTACAATATGAATGTTAAATAGTATTTCAACCATCACTATTAAAATATTGTACTCATAGTTTATACACAAAAAATAATAAATACAGTATAAGACTGTGTAATTTATGACATCACTGAAGAATTTCATAATGCTGATGCATCATCTTCAGACTCTTCACTGTTATTAGCCTCTTCAGTTGCAGTCCCTGCCCTCAGCTTCCACTGCATTAGAAATGCAACATTTCTTGAATCCTATACCATCAGGTAAGATTGTGTTTAATTCAGTGTCAATCCACTGACATAAAACTGCCACACTTGGAACCCTTATTTTGCCTGTTGGTGTAAATGTGCGGTTATCTGCTAATAGCCGTTCAGAATACAGCAGTTTTAAACGGTGCTTTAATGGCTTATTGACTTTGACAGCTAAAACCTGTAGCTTTGATGTCATATCTCCAGGAATAATGACAAGGTCTGTATTCATACCTTGAATGCATTACTTCACCTCGGGTGTTAATGTCCTTTTAATGCATCCATTACTACATCCCTCTCTTCTTTAAACATACCCCAGACATTCTATCCCAACTAACTTTAACCATTCTTGCATCAACTCAATTGACATCCAATACTTTTCAGGACATCTCACAATCAACCCAGTAGGTAGTTTTCTTTTGGCATCGTTTTACGGTTAAGAACGACGAAAGGAGGCAATTTTCTACCATCAGTTTGATGCACGTGGGCTTGTTTTGTCCCACCGCTGCGCTAGGAGTTCTGGGTTGCAAGTGTGTATCTCTAGAGGGTCTTTAAGGGAGAGAGCATGAGAGATTGGTGTGGTCCTTCTAGAGTGATTTGTAACAGAGCCATCCTCGATCCAGCGAGTGACTACTGAATGAGCCAACAAGGAAAAACTCTATAACTCGCTAGTGCAGGGCGTCATCTTTATATAAATAGAGGGTTAAGCAGATATCACTCTCCTTATTGGATATTAGGAGGTTGGTACACAAGGTGATCTCATGAAAGGAGAGAGACAAAGTAATTCAGTTTCATAGGGCATTCATATTCATGAACACAAGTTACATAATGATGAATGTAACACTTTCTTTGGTACAAGGTCTACAATCAGGGTTTGAGACAATCACAATTTGATGACATATATTATTACACTGGAGTCTCAATATGAGATAGACAACATGGGTACGAACTAAAGATATGACACATTGACAATACAACATAAATTACCACAGGGCATACTCTAATGAATTACAATTTTACATGGCACTCCGGGCTGTTCAGATACTGGGCAAAAACTAAGGCCGAATCGCGGCCAAGAACATGGGGGCGACCTCTTTGATCCCAAGAGGTTACAATATTCAATAGCCTCTTTACGTTACGGCGCTGCGGCCATCGACGATACTTAACTAATAACAAATACTGGATTGCTTGTAATTATAGATGATCTCTCTGATCCCAGGGAAAGTTTACTACATTCTGTAACCTTCAATAGAATTTACAAGAATGGGCCCGAAGACTGAGCACTTGATGACTGACTAGGTGGGGCGCAGCGCCCGCCTTATATACCCCTGAGGGGTGCTGAAAGTACCGTTATGAAAATGGCTTCCGGGCCACTCGAGGCTGTCTGCATCTACAGGTGTTCATCTATTACACTTGCACAAAAGAAATACTCTCTCGTGGCACAAAGTTACTCTGTTACACAAATAAAATTCCCGACTTGAATTATAAATGCCTGTATTTCCGTTTGACACTATAATTAACACACAAGGACATTTAAATAATCATAAAAAGCATTTTAAGCAATAACAAACAAGTACAATTTATATTTCCGTGCATATTTACCATGATCGCCGTTTTAGTGCACTTTACAGAGTCTATGCACAGGATTGGCACTACTGGTAGGCCCTCGGCCGTATTTTGTAAACAAACACTGGTACAGGTTAACAAATGTTGCAAAGGCAGTTATACATGAAAAATACACATTGGATAGTCACTTGGACGTAAGCAAATACTGTTTTACGAATAAAGCTTCGTCTTCATAACCTTACATGCTATTCTATTATCTTTACGTAAAAATAAACGGCAATATGGCGATCGACAAAGGTGCAGGCGAATACTACTGCGCTTAGGCCTAAATGGTAAAGTATTAAAAATTGGAGGCGAGTGTTAACGTAATTTATAAGTGGGCGTGATGGCGTTGCGTCAAGTTAACCCTATAAGCATTACAGTTACCCTCATCTTCTCATTGCCAGACGTCTGCACTTTCAGTGTATTACTACCAACTGTATCAACTTTATAATTTGACGGCATGTCAAAATATACAGGTGTTTCATCAGCATTTCTTAGTTGGCCAAGAAGATAATAATTTTTTCTTCCTCTGGAAAGCAAAAAGTTTTTCTTTCTAAAAATCATATGGCAGTTTTTGGCGGAGAGATGTTCTTCGCCGCAGACAAAAGCAGTTTCTTCTCATTATTCTTATACACCATCTTTACTTGTTTTAAAATCACATTGCGAATTGTTAAAGGTCTTAGCGTTTTCACTAGCCTTGTTTTGGATTGCATCACGCGAAGTCAGCATTCCATTTACACGTTGAACTTTCATAAAGTTGATCACTTGTTTTTCAATTTCATGGAACCTGCTGTGCTTTGGTCCACTGAACGATACACCAGATTTTCGTGCAGCAGCACAATTGTTCGTAGTACTTGAAGCGTAGTTAATCGCTATTATGTTGAAGTTTTTGTCATAGTTTTCTCTTTCTTTGTAAGGAAAACTGCCTGCAGATGTACCTTTAGTTTCAACATGGTCTGCAATTTTCACATTACAATTGTGAAATGGTTGTGTTCCTGACCTTTACTTGAATTTTCATTTTTCTTTATTTTATATCATGTTATAAACATTGTCAATGTGTAAATGGGCTGCAGTGTACAAGTTGAAAGTAACAGTATTCTCACAATGAGAATGTGGAACTATTTTCATGTATTTCTAAAAATCCTTTATAGCTTATTCTTTCAGTTACGATTAATTTTCTTATTTAATTATTGTCCGTGGAATAGTTTTTTCAGCCGACAATATTTCTATATGTAACGTTTTCTTGCGTTGGATATAAGTAGAAGATATTGGAGTGTGGCGGAGGGATCTGTAAAAGATCGTTGGCGAGGGGAGGCACGGGCCTGGCTGTGGTCTACTTGCTTGGAGGTTGTGAAGGTGGTAGGTTGTGTAGGCCGGGCGCTCCCGCGAGGTGGGAAGATGTTTGCCGACCACGTGGCATGTAAAATGTGGAAATAAGTTTTTGTGGGCACACTAAGTTTGTTCTTTCTTTTCGGAGTTGCGGGAGACATTTCTTTTGAAGCCTAAAATACCCGGGAATGAGTGACTACAGCCTGAACCTCGGGAAGTTTCGCCAGCGATCGTGCTTGAGTGCGGGAATTGTAATGTACAATTCGTGTATGTAACTTTATTTTTTCGTCTGAACAAAATAATTACAATTTGCAACAAACTAATAGCGTTGGTACCTTTATTTATTAGTGTAAAGACCCTGCTAGGAAGTAGGCCTAATGTAAAGGTAAACTTCGCACTTGTGTTTTTCTTGTGTCGAAAACGATATTAATGAAGCATAATAAACTGTGAGTGGGAACTTAAATTAAATAAAAAGTGACCCGCCACAAATATGGCGCCTGAACAGTGGACGGTGAGGAATGCAGTACTCACTACTCCGAATTAAACCTAGGCAAGCCCGTTTCTGAGAAGAGCGGTAACGTGTATTAAGAAGCAGTAGAGCGCACTTCGATTCGGAGAAGAAAATGTCGGCGCGGAAGACAACGGAACAACGACCTATGGACCACGTGGTGATGCAAGCAGGAGGTAACAAATAAATTGGAACAAGGTCAGATTCAACAAAACTAAATATCTTTAAAAGAGTTGTTGTGTGTGTATTTTTTTTCTTTCGTATTATTATACGTTTTAAGTTGCACGGTAATTTTGAAAGTGTGTTTGTTTTGTTTTGCTATGTTTTTTGTACGAGTAATCAGACCTAATGAATGAAAATGAGCTACAGTAAGTTGCATACTCACTCTCGCACTAAAAAAAAATCATGTTACATCTTGTTAATTAACTCTGTTTAATTTAAATTTTAATCAAATGGAAATTAAAAACGGAAATGTGAAGGCTGGTGAAAAAAAAATGTAACCAAAACGTGTTAAATGTTACTGCTAGTGTAGGCCACTAGCAGTAACATTTAACACATGATGTTTTTGTCTTGTTGAGTGAAGTTTTTTTTTTATCTGAGCATGGCGCCGGTAGACACGCGATCCACTGTCGCTGCGCAACACAGCGAAAGAACTGATAGTGAAATTTTGTTTGAGGACCTAACCTTGGTCAGAGTAAATTTTCTGAACAGCCAAAGTGAAACTGCCGGTCAGGGGGAATCTGGTAGCACAATGTCAGATTCACACAGTATTGGGGCGGTTAGTGGAACACCTCCACCACTTAGTGAAGTAAGCCAGGATCTTGCCACTTTAATAAAAGTAATGTTTCAAGAGCAAAATGTCAAACTAGGGGAATTTAGGTCAGAAGTCAAAGGGGATTTTGAAAATCTTCTAGCGAGGCAGGATGCATTTGAAAGTCGCTATGCTGAACAGCTGTCGAGGGTAGAGAATAGAGTAGGGACAGTGGTGCTAGGGCAATCCACGGCCAGTGAAAGGGTTGAGAAGTTAGAGGAAAATATGAGAAACCAGGCTAGAGAAACGGCCAGAATGGGAGAACAACTAACTACACTAGAATTGGCAACTGCGAGTAGTCACGGGGAAATTGCTCTAGTAAAACAAGACTTGGTCACAACCAGAGCGTACGTTGGAAGTGAGAGTTTCGCTAGGGAGGAATCTCTTGCACAACTGAGGGACGAAATACAGACCAAATGGGAGGCGCGAGTAAATAGTGCGGAAGAAGGGGTTAGTAAATTTAACCGGAGGTTAGAAACCTTAGAGGGGCATGGAGGCCGGGGGGGTGCGGAGCTGGCAATGACTGCAGAAGTATGAGGTTTGCACAACCATATCATGAACGGGATATTCCTAAATTTTCAGGGCAAGACCGTACTCACCCACGAAAGCACCTAAACAGGTTGAATGATTTCTTTTCAATCTACGGGTGTTCAGGAGAGGAAAAATTAATTGTGGCCAAGAGGTCCATTGTAGGGGCAGGGGAGAACTGGCAGCGCCTAAGCGAAAATAGAATTAGTAGTTTCAGCCACTTTGAGAGTGAATTTGTTAGTGAATATTGGGACAAAAGAATACAGGGCATTGACAGAGCAAACCTATACCAAGGTAGGTGTGTGGCAGGACAGTTAGAGGCTCACTTGAGTAATGTAGTTGAGCGTAGTAAGTATTATGACATACCCTTTAGTGAGGAAGAGATCATAACCCTAGTTTACTCACAAACTCCTGAAAATGTACAAGAGGCTTTGGTAGGTAAAGATGTGGCCACAGTAGAACAATTACGCAAGGTGCTGAAGGAGTTAGACCGGATCAACGCCCTCAGGGAGCAGAGGGGAGGCAACTGGCAACAACAGAATCAAGGGGGTGAGAATGGCAGTCAGGACAGGAAAAATGGTGGATATCATTACCAGATTGGGTATTCTCAGGATAGGAACTTCAGCAATAATCAGAGCCATAATAGTAACTTTCAGGGAAACAGACCATGGAGAGGGGGAGGTTATAGCAATAGTAGAGGGCAAAGTAATTGGAGAACTGGAAAGAATGGTGGCGGAACGGCAGAAGGGGAGGAGCGCAGGGATGTACCTTTAGGGCAGGGAACGATATTAATGAAGCATAATGAACTGTGAGTGGGAACTTAAATTAAATAAGAAGTGACCTGCCACACAATTTGTGTTTAAACTGTAAATAATGTAACTCTCAGAACTCTTTATCAGATACTATAATGACAATAGCAAAGAAGTACTGTATGACCTACAGCAATGTTTTTTGTATAAAAAAACTAGTTGGTCAGGTAGATGCCATTTTGCACTATAGCACATTCCAAAAACATCAGCTAGAATTCTCTACAGCCAGTAGCTACTGTACAACCAATAAACATTGACCCAAAACTTTTTACCTAAAAATCAATATATCCATCTAAGGTGACCCCCACTTTTTGAATGATCAATTATGGTAAAACACCTCTCCTTGGATCTTATTCTTTGAGAAGTAAAAGTGCCCCATGTCAACACATTGTGTTTATTTTGTGCATGTTATTACACATTTTCGCATTTGTAAAACTGGGTAAAGTTCATGTGGCATTGCAGAATTTCAGCAGAAATTTTCTTTTGTGAAAAAATTAATGTAGCTGTAGTTGTTTTATTTATGTATGTAAAAAATGTATTTCAACATCTGAAAATAAAATACTACCTAGTTTTTACACTTACTACAATGGTGAGTTCTTACATCACTATGTAAATTATTATTAACTACAGCCAGCCTTTGTTTGCTTAAGCTGCTGCTTAAGTAATTTAGTAAGGAGAGGGAAGAGAGGATTTGCAGCGGTATGACCTACCTAGCCAGGCTGCTGATCAAAAGAAAACAGTGACGAAAAATATAAATTAAAAATTATAATAAAAGGAAATGATTCTCCAAGTAAAGTAAACAAGATAGTTCTCAAGTTCTCCTAATTAAATGGCTACTCAACATTCTGCACTACATCAAAATAGCAGAGATATTTGAATAAGTTTAAAACTTTTTATTTAATAAAAATATGGTTTTTTAAAAATCTGTTTTGGTCCAGTAGACACAAAATAAATTGTCTATAAAAAGCAAAATAAACTTCTCATTCTGTTGCTAAAAATATTAATTTAACTTAATTTTAAATTAGTATTCGGCTGTTAGTAATCACCCACTCCTTCAACATAGTAAGCAAATTTTCTTAGATTGGTTACATTTTTGTGCCAAGACTCGCTTTAGACAAGTTATGATCATTTAGAAACGGCAAAGGCCTCTAGGTGACTAATTACATATTAAAATTTGAGATACAAAAGTATTTACAGAGTACCATGGAAATTGATAATTACATGCATAAAAAGGGTGACGCATAATGCACGAAACTGGTGTTAACCAAGCCATGTTTTCCTACTTTCAATTCTGCCGCCTTCTCCAGTTGGCTTCCGAGTCACTAGATTAACCAGTTACTGCCTGCCATCTTAGAGTACGTACCTACTCTTCGCCTGTGCCATGAGGAAGTCGACCTGTTACGCAAAAAAACCACGCGAATAATGTTGCCATGCATTATTTGTATTTGTTGTTCCTTTTGTGTGTCTGTAACGATCAAGCTCCATGGTACTCTCTAAGTACCTGTGTATCTGAAATTTTAATGTGTAGTTACCGAGTTATCTTTGTCCCAGATACCTGTGTGTGACTTGCAGGTTAACCAAGTATTTTTACTATTTGTTTTATGGAAAATTGCCAATAATCCTTTCCTAATTTTAAGGTTGAATTTTGGTTTAGTATTTAATTCCAAACATGGTTAGTTCTCAATGTGATGCTGGCAAAGAGTGACACATTTTACTTTATGTAGATCAGCAAGGTGTAAAAGCCGGTGGAGTAACATTGGCATGATAGTCTTTACCACCATAAAACTAGCTATTCAAAGTGTTATTGGGTCTTTGATCCATGCTCACACTCTAAAATTTAGTATTTTCTGCTGCATCTCTCGGTCATAAGACTATATGTATAATGGGCAGTCTTATTTAGCTAAGTTCTGCATCACCCTAAGTTATGTTGGACTGCCATGTTAGATGTTCAGAAGAGATTGTCCTCCGGTTCAAAGTCTTGCAGACTGCAGATGTACAAATACTGAAGTCACCATAACTCACAGTTATATCACCAGACATGAATTACTATCAGAAAAGTTCATAGCCATGGAAGTGTGATAGTTATGCTGGAGGTTCAAATAATACTTTTGGATTAATTTATACAGTTCTGAAAACTTTTCAAAATTAAGTGGCCTCCCTACCTCCGCTTCAAATGCATTGCAGTGAGTTACGACTATTTTTTTTATGAAACTATTTAATCATCATCATGTGTGTATATCTACGAAAAGAACACACACTTCAAACTACGTCACTATAGTTATCAAAATTTGGCACGTTTATTAATAACAAAGTCCCATAGTAAAAAATTATAATACTGTAGTAAAATACTGCACGCTGAGTGACTTTCAGGCAGAGGCAGTAATGCATTACATATGTTGGTCAGCTGCAATTTTACCACTTTGTCAATTTTCTGCCTCACACAAACACAGCCTCTTTAGGGTGGCCCCTTAGTTTATATTGAGATATGTTTTAAATTTATCTGAATTTCAGGAATAAAATTACTGTATTAGTATTTAAGTGGGTGATCCTATGTTTATGATACTAGTTGTCCACTGAAGTAGGCTACGCAGTTATACTGTACTTCTTAATATTGTAAATACCGTAAATAAACAGTGGCTGAAATTAAGTAATTACATGGAGTATAAAATGCATATGTGTTACTACATTGAATGAGATGTATGGTAAGGTAAAGTGGGCTATTCATCTCGTCGATAGCGAGGTTATTAAAGATTGTGACACACGATTTGCTAAATGACAGGAACTGGGAGAGGAGTCGGCCATGGCCTTTGTTAAGGAACTATCTCAGCATTCGCCTGAAGCGATTTCGGGAAACCATGGAAAACTAAAATCAGTGTGGCCAGAGCCGGAAATCAATCCCGGCTCCTCCTGAATGTGAGCCCAGCATTTTACTGTTGCACAACCTTGCTTGGTTATGAGAGTAATTACAGTGTGATTGTATCTTGTAGGTAGATGCTGCTGATCAGGAGATGGTGGAACTAGTTGAGATGGAGATCAGAGAGCTGATGACAGAGATGGGCTACGATGGAGAGAATGTGCCATTTGTGGCAGGCTCTGCTCTCTGTGCTTTGGAAGGGAAGAGGCCAGAAATAGGTAAGCATTGGAATCATTGTTGTGTTTATTGAACACTTTACAGTGGTAAATCAAAATTTTGCTGTCATAAGTATCATGAGCAAGATTTAAAATTCCATGCATAGTTCAGTCATGGTTATTTCAGACTATTTTTACATTCTCTAGGTGTAATATGTTTGTCTGGTGTTCAAAATGGTAATCATTTATAAGAAAAATTTTTTTAACACTCTTGGTAGCAATATTATTTGTTAATGGTTAGTTAACTTAAGTACTGGTTTCTAAGCAGGGTTTAATGCCTCATCGGCAATGAGGTAATTTAGAGACAGAGCCAATGGCTCGGAAAGACGAGAAACAGCAAAGAAATCAACCATGGACTGTATGTATTTGGAAACTATCCCAGTACAGTAAAATCCTTGTTCTACAACCACAGATCAAACGACTACATCTACTTTAACACAACTATCTCAGGACCTTTCAAAAAATAAAAATTTCAAAACTGCAAAAAGTCTCTATTTTAAATAATTAAAAAATTATTTTCTCTTTACACAGCAGTACCATACTACAGTAAAACTTTGTTAATTTGAACTCGGTTAATTCAGAATACTCTGTAAATTGAAGCCATCGTTTGGTCCCGAACTTAAGGGTAGGATTTTACATGCTTTGGAATTTTGTTAATTCGAAATTCTCTGAGTTATGTAATACAAAGTAAATCTTCTCGGAAAAAAACGGTACTTAGAGTTAAGCTTATTCCTATTTATAACTGCGCTGTAGTAATTAAAATAACGCTAGCTTGTCTGCTTTAATTTTTATGTCTTTTTAAGGTATGATTCCTAAGACACGATTCAGGCAATGCGGTTAAAGCTTGAATCGCGCAACCCTTGTGATTGACTAATTCTTAAGGTGCGGTTGAAAACTACGTCACGTCTGTAGTCGCAACATGAAAATTTTATTAGTTGTATTCCAGCCTGCAATGGATGCAAGTGGTGTTCTTCCGTGATTAATGCTGGACGAAGATAAACTTCTGCAGTTGTTATTGAAGTTCAGCAATATGAATTATGACGGACATGACATGCTCAAATTATGACACGAAGAAGGATTTCATACAATTCTTATTAACATACCTTTAATGAACGACGACAGAAAATTTCACGAGTTTTTCAGGTTAAATATGTATTTGTTAAATTTTTCATTGGGTCTAGTAGTAAATGCCATAAAGTGTGTGTCATGCAACAGTGTAAGATTGAAGGCAAGACGTTATCCAAATGGAAGGATGGATAGGCTAATGGATAAGCTTGCAGCTAGAAGTTTTGTTCAAATCAATCCCAGGCATATATCTTTTTAAAGACTTTTCGTTCTGTTGTCCTTCAGAATCCTCATGGCCTTAGGTGTGGAGAATGGTTGCGATCAAGAATTGCTGATGTAATCTTATATTTATGGTAATTTGAAGAGCACAGCAGAGGCAGAGTTTTTTTGCAAACGTAATAAGAGTTTTTATGTATTAAAGCAGTCAGAGAGAGAATGGAGGATGGTTGGATCACATAACCAATATGTTGATGTAAGTTAACCTGTTCGATAATGTGAGACATTGTATTATTAAATAAAATTATTTTAGATTATCGTCATTTTACTGTACTCTAGCTCAAGTATCTCAAGGTGTAACACGTGAATAAACAGTTATTGTTTACATTACTTGGAAATGTTTTTACTTGTATATGTCAGTAAATATTTGTTATGGTCACTTTTATGTGCTCTGAAACAGCGCAAGGCTGTTATTTGTATGAAGTAGTGTTAGTTTTGTAGAACGCTACTTGGTTGTGAACTTTCCTCGTACAAAAAATTAGCTCAGCCGGTTTTCCTATCGTAGCATTTCAAATTAAAAATTTGCTTGTTTTACGTTCTTACAAGCCTCAAAAACAAAGTATTTTTAAAAATTCACTTTGGAACTACGTGTCATGAGCTAGTGTTTGACGTATACAAAAACCAATCACAAACAATTTTTGTGTTTTAAAAAAACTACAGTTTTTTGTTGCTATTTTTAGCAATTTTTTTGAATAAAAAATGTTTTGTAATGTTTTATATGTGTCAAGCAGCAGCCCATGACATGTAGTTTCAAAGAAAATAGTTTTTTCATTTCCTTATGTTAATTGCTTTTCTCAGATTATAATAATGAAAATCATGCAAATTTTTACTTTGAAACTGGCAGAGCTATTTTTTTGTATGAAGAAACTGTACTCTCTAGAAATGTCTACAAAACTAGTAACACTATTGCACACACAAATATGACATTGCAATTTTTCCTCACTTGAACAACCATAAATCTTACAAACGTGTTTGTTGGGCAGTTCATTCGGCTACCACAAAATCTACTGCTTTAAAAATTTTCGTCGCTGACTTATGATTAGGGAAGAGATAATTCAGAGTTCAATTACCTGCATGCTAGTATCCATTGTTCTATGCATTCAAGCCCCGTATATTCATTCATTGTCTTCTGTTTCAGTTAGTAGCAGCTAATAGAGAAATAGTCTTGAGCCTGAGTATACACAGGTCTGTGGATTCTAGCATTTAGGTCATTGAACTCACAAAATATTCCTTTCCCTGCTTATGATTGCAATGGAAACAGCCTACGTGACGCTGCGACTGGACTGGCCCTCCAAGCAGTTGGCTAGAATTGTGCGCAATTACAGTTCTGTACTGCACATGCGCAGTAGTTAGCGTCGCGTGAGTCGTGCCTTAGGAACCATACGATTAATGTCACAGTTAGGTAGCCATAGACTTTGACTAATGCCGCTACTTCTCTTATGTTGCGCTGCTCGCTTGTAGGACGTCTCCACAGCTTGGTGTCATGTTGCAAACTCCCTCTCTCTTGCCCGACCTATAACTATGATTATTCTCCTATCACGTGACGAAGTGCCAAGCATTGTCAACGGACAACATGCGTATGCATTGACAGGTGGCAGCGGTCAGACCGCCCACCCGCCTTTCTTATGTACGCTTGTCAAAATGGCAGGTGGCATGAGCAGCGGACAGCTGGCGTCTGGTTACAAGGAACTGACAACTACGTACTGGAGCAATCAGGCCTCTAAAAGAAAAAATAGTCATTACGTAGTTAGTCTGAGGCTCAGAGCATTTAATTTATATGTCTTGGATTTCTGTTAATTCCTTGTTCTGATTTTAGTATTTGAAATAATTTGAACACTGGCAAGCGTAAGTATACTGTGAAAACTATTTCAGAGAAACTGCGAAAACTATTTCGAGAAATTGTAAACCATTAGGGAAGTGGGCAAAAATGGAGGACTAAATCTGAAAATGTGCAAGCATATGGCATCTCCCTTTCAACTTTGTCCACATATTTTAAAAACTCGGCTTCAATTGAAAGTAGTGGGAGTGAAGGTATGTAAGTTACGAACCGAAAAAGAATTTATGATAAGTATTCCGACCATGAAGGTGAGCTGTTTGAGTGGTTTTGTCAGTGTCGAGCCAACAACATCCCGGTAGACTGACCATTGTTGAAAGAGAAAGCTGGCGGGCTAGCTCTCAGAATGGGGCTCGAGTTCCAGTGTTCAAGTGGTTGGCTTCAGTGGTTTAAGGAATGCCGAAACATTAAATGGTTCACCATTAATTGTGAAGCATCTGCTTCTGTACTTGGTTGTTGAAATGTAGCATCAAAATATGATGCCAGTTGTGAAACCATATGCACAAAAAGATATCTTTAATGTAAATAAGACAGCACCTTTCTATAATGCCCAACCAAGTAGAACAGTTGCATTGAAAGGTGACAAGATTCATGAAAGAAAAATATAAAACTAGCTTTACGTTAATGTTGTGTTGCAATTCTGATACTTCTGAAAAACTCAAGCCATTAGAGATTTGGAAATTTTCAATTTGTGAAACACATCAATCACTCTTTACGTGACTACAACTTTTCAAAGAAAGCCTGGATGATTTCAAAAATGTTCTGGGACTGGCTCGTTAGTTTGGACAGAAGAATTGCGTGCCGAAACAGCAGCACTCTGTTGCTATGAATCGTTGCTCAGCACACAACAGTGAGGGTTTAGAAATAGAAAATGTTTGTTATGTTACCTGCCAACACCACCAGCCGTATGCAGTCCTTGGATCAAGGGATCGTTTACTGCGTGAAACGTGTTTTTTGTAAGCAGTTTGTGCATTATATGTATATTGCGTGAAATAAAAAAAATATTGCTGTTGGAAAAATTTGTAAATAAAATTTGCTGGATGCAATGCAAGGTGTTACAGTTTCGTGGGAATCAATTACTGCTGAAATTGTTAGCAACTGTTTCACTGTTGGTCAGAAGAATGATGCAACTGACAATGCAATTGATGACGTGACAGAGAACGAGGAAAACTGTGAGTGGTTAGAACTGCAGAACTACGTGAACTTGGCAAACAGCTTCCGTGATTATTTGACAGCCACTGAGATAATCCAAGCACTTCAGTGGCTGTCAATGGTGGATCCAATGTAGACAAAGATGATAGGAAAGGAGAAGATAATTGAGAAAAAGAAGAAGGTGGTGGTGATATGGATACACCAGCACCAGTGCGCCCAGTTCAAAGCAACACGTTTGAAGCACTGTCAGTATGAGATACTGTTGTCACTAGAACAGTGATGATAGTGAGCGAAACCTGCACATGAATGTTGGTATCAGAGAAAGTGACATACTAGTACATTTTTCTCTGGATTTTGTGTTATAAACAGTAGTCACGTAATTATTTTCATTTTAATAATGGTTAGAGTCTTGTAAAAATAGCATTTTTAAATTTATTTTATAGCATTTTAAAAATTAAATATGGCATTTTGTAGAATTTTTGTATTTTTCACTTATTTTACAAACCTTTCAAATTAAACATAGATACCGCATCCTGAATTTTTATGTGCATATTCATGTCCTCTTGTGAAAAAACAACTAACTTTGCATCACAATGTAATATGCACTTTGTAACTCAGACTATCCAAGTTGGTGCCAGTTAGAAGTACTGTATATTTATAAACTGATTATAGGCATGTTGCTCAGCTTAACATCTTCACTCACACTATTTTATTGCCTGTGTAATTTTTTGCCTGCTCAGAAATAGACAGTTATTCATGGCATCTCAATTGCAGTGACCAATGAAAATTCCTGTCCAAGAAATATTTTCACTTTTTTTTTATACTAGCTATGACGAAGGCATGAATGCCACTTCCTTTTGTTGACTGCAAACACATCTCAAAGGTACATATCTGCGTGTGTGTGTGAGTGAGAGAGACAGGCTATCTTATCTCCCAGGCACCATTTCCACGTGCATGCGCATGTGCGTGTGTACGACACTAATGACGCACAGCGGGTGGCAATTGTTATTAGTGAAAATTGTGTATGTGTCCACTATTATTTAGGCAGAGCATGCAATTCTTCTTCCATATAGCCACTTCATCTGAGCTCAGGGAAAGCTTTTTGGGACGGCCTGACAAAAAGTTTAACTGGCATCGGTGCCATAGCCTTTGTCTCTGTCCTGTGACGTGTTGCAGGCTGGCTGTGTGTTTATGTACAAGTATGGTGAGGTAGAAAGAGAGAAAGAAAGACGGTGGATTCATATTGTCCTCTCTCCTTTGTACGAGAGTTTGGGCAAGACGATTTTTGTGCTGTAAGGCAAGCCCTCGCTACAATACAAAGGATCTAGGCCTGAGCGACAGAGCAGTGGGCCAATGCACCCGGCCTCGACACCAAGGATCTACGTGCTCGCCCGAAGAATTTCACATTTCATAGCAAAAGTAGTAAACTTTCGCATTTCACCACGGTTATTTTACATTTGCGAAAATTCCGGGCCTGTATCGTGTAAATTAAAGCATGTTTAAATTAATTAAAACAACTTTAAATTGTTTGACGATTATTAGTCATGTTTTGATGCTTACAACTGAAACACCTTGCATACAAGTATTTTAAGTTACTCTATGAGAGGATAATTCTTGACTGGTTTTATTCTTGCAGGAAAAGATGCAGTTTTGAAACTTCTGGAAGAGGTTGACAATCACATACCAACTCCTGTTCGAGAACTGGACAAGCCGTTCCTGCTGCCCGTGGAAAATGTTTATTCCATTCCTGGTGAGCCTCTTAGAATTTTGGTTTTTCAGTACTTTAAGCAGTTTATTGTAAGGCACATTTGCCAACCTTTACGATTTATCTATAAAATTTACGGAAATGGAAAAGTTGTAAGATTTTACAGGAACTTGTAAAGTTTTATGGTTATTTAGATATTCAGCAATTAAATGCACATTTTTTTAAGTCAAAAATGGTGAATAACAGTTTTGCTCAGTTTCACCAACATAAACTGCATTTTTAATCATGTTTCATTTGCGTAACATGTACTAGCAGATTTTTCTATGGCAGAGGCCCTCGCGGACCCTTCCTTCTCCCGCACTAGATCTGCTATTCTTGCGAACAGATTAGTGCTCTACACTTGATCTTGTTTTCTGCGAATTTCACCTGTTGTTGGTTGGTGTCCCTCGATTGTGAGTTATCTCTGAGAAAAATCTGTCCTGCCCCCTGTTGGGTGTAATCTACCACCCTAGTAGTTTTGGTGTGAGTGGAGAGCCACACTAATATTTTATACCCTAACCAAATGGAGGCTCTCTTTTTGCGTGTCTGTATTTTGGCTGAATGTTAAGCTCCACAAAAGGAAAAATGATTTTTTTTTTAAATTTATAAACTGTTGCAGTTAGTCGTAGATTTATGTCATGCTGCTTTACGTCGTTTTGGATTAATGTCGCTAATATTTGAGTACCCATTTTTCAATTTAAAAAGTCGCTAATTCAGAATAACTTGTTATCCATTGTTGCATGATCGTAAATCCATTCATGCACACCAGAGTTAACATTCTTATGTTACAAAAATGTTTGGCTGTAGGCTCTATTTAAGTTGTTTCAATATGCATAGCTGTTTTAGGAGTGTAACCCTGCGGGTGTATTATGATCTCGCGTTGCTATCTTGCGACTGCACGCAACTTTGCGATGCATTGTGGTTTAGATAACGAATTTGTGATTATGACCGTCCACGTTTGCGAGTGTCGCTATCTTTTGCGAAACTCAAAAACTTTGTGATAACGCACTCTCAGCGACGGCAGCTGGCAATGCTTCTGTGGATAAATTCCATCCTTGATGGTAGTGCCACCTAGCCTAACTATTACGTAACAGTTTATATATGCTCCGCTAGATGTCAGTAAGAATCCCATCACAAAACTTAAGCTATTGTAGTGATGCTGTATACAAGGGAAGTACTGCCGTAGGACATTTTTGAAAGTGATATACATTGAAAAAAATTTCTAGGGAACATTTTTCCAACGTAATGTTCATCTTCACGAGAACAAGGAAATATACACATGTACAAAACGAAATAAATAAAAATAGGCCTTAGTACCAAATGAAAATTTAGGCATCCACAAATAATATGTAAATAATATATGCATTTATTGATGTTGAGATATTGTTCTAGAATGTGTGGTTCTTCTGTATTACAATTTAGTGTTTATGTTTGCGACACAAGTTATGAGACGGCGTAATTATTACATTTGAAAGACACTTTTTTCACCCAAGTATTATGTCTCCATAAAAGTTAGTGAATATTCGCTTGAAAATAATGCGTTAAAGTAAATTATTAATATTGCAAAAAATATTGTTACTATAAAATATTACTTGTTATGTCTGCTAATTGTCTCGTAAGTTAATTGTGGTGGTAAGAACAACTGCACGGGAAAAATTTAATATATTAATTTTAAACATATAAGTAAAGTTACAGTACATTTAACTGTAATTTACTGAATAAATGGACAGAGATAATTAATTATTAAAAAGTAAAAAAAAAATTACATTTCAGCAAACGTTGGGATTGATCCTACGCCCATAAATGTAACGTAGTTACAAGGCAACGATGCTAACCAATTCGCCAATATGTCACCTTCAATATTTTACCTGGAAAATGATAACTGTACAATATTTCCGTTTTAGTAATACTTTCGCTTAAATGACGCCGTAATAAAGACTTTATTGATGTTTTGTAGTTTCATATTTTTAAAATGTGAATTATCAAACAATACAGCTAACTCGAATGGTTATATATCAGTTCGAAATCTACATTTATTTTGAAGAAGTTGTGTAGTTTTTTAAATAATCTGCCGTTTTATTCGTAAAACTTATTTGTTAAGCGTACATATTGATATAATATACGTATCTGACTGTTTCTACGCCAGTTAATTTAATTACAGTTGTTTAAATGAGTGAGGTTACGGCAACTAAAGGAAAATGTCCGCCATTTTATCTTAGAAATCCAGTTTGCGAGTCGTAGCGAACCCTTGAGACGGCGCGTGCTGTTTTGCGACAGACTTTGCGAAGGCTTTGCGATGTGTGTGCGTCACGTGGACAGTTCACAGTCACAAATAGAGAGAGTTGTAATCGCTTGCATCGCAAAGTCTTGTTTAGCGTGGCTAGCGATCGCAAAACTGCTTTGCGACGCGGTCATAATAGACCCGCTTGTGTAAATCAAGGACTTCTTAAAAAAGGTAAAGTTATATTTTTGAAGAAAAATTTGTGAAATATCTTTGAAAAATTAAAAATAATGTGTGTCAAAAATGAGCTGAGTACTTAACACTATAATATTAATTTAAGTGAAAATTCAGCGCCAAATTGTTGCTTTATACAGTAGATCCTCCTTTCTGCATGCCCGGATTCAATGAGTCTTTTTAATTTGCGTAAATTTTCATTTGTACCACCATTGTACACTCATTTTAGCGTGAATATCATATTTTTTCCAATAATAATGTTCATAATTCGTAGAAATGAAATGTTGCGTCACAAAAACAAACATGGCTATCCATTCCATAGTTTTTTGTTTACTATTCTAGATTAATACGTATAATGTCTAGGCATAACTTCAATAGAAACGTAGCATGGTTATACTATAGGTAGGAAATAAGGCGGCATTAAAAACTAGTCCTCATCAACTAAGCTGTTTCATCCGTGATGTCAACAGATGGTCATACTGAAAAAAATCAAAGACCATTGTCTTTGTTATCTTTGGCATGTTTGTTTACTTTAGCGCTACTTTGTTCTGCTGGTTAATTTTTTTTTAAATAAACACACTGTGAATTATTTTGGGACTGTTTTTGACTGAAACTCAAGGAAACAAAAAGTATTTGACATATAAATAAAGCTGGGTATAATGAAATACATGTGTGCGAATAAAAAAACGTTACTAATGAATTTGAAAATATCAAATCAATGTTGTCCACAATTTTATGCAAATTGTGAAATCGGAAAAAATATCAATTTTCTTGCCTAAACTCGAGAACTTGTGTGTTTGCCACCACATAATATTCTGAAGAAAAGGTTGTTCAGCTGATGCATTCCCAAGTGCACAAGTATACTGGAAGGTTCATTCTCACCTCTCAGAACTGAGGACACTAGCCTGCTGTGCAAAACTATGAAAGAAAAGACAAATACGATGAAGCAGTCGTCCATTCAGGATGACTTTTCCGAAATTTGAGTTTGGTTTTTATGTAACTTAATTTATTTGAATTTGTTTTCTTTGTGTGTTTTTAAAATTAATTTAACCAATCGTTTTGGAAAGGATCATTATAGCCTTCACAAATTTTATTCCTTAAACTTCACTTAATTTTTTATAACTTGTTCTTATGCTATGCTGTGTGCTGAAATTGTAAAATGTGCAACTTTTAACACATCATACTTAGGTGTAATCATGTTTTCAAATTGAAATTTAGATAATACTCGTGGTGCTACTCTTTTCATTTCACACCAGTCCACTTATCCATGGCTACAAGTTTTCACGAATCTATGATGTAATCTAAATGAGTTGTATCAGCGGTAGTGCACTTACTTTTCCCAGGGCAGTTTGGTGGGTTCGTGAGCCTTAGGGCCAATGTTATAAACGTCTTTCTAATGACAACCAACTGCTAACCCCATAGAGAAAGCATTGGTGAACAGTTGGTTGTCATTCGAAAGAGATCTATAGATACGGCCCTTACAGTTGAGAATGATATCGCAGATAGTTCATGGTGAACTTGAACCGATGGTACAATGTTACGTGTACATAATGTCCAAACACTTGTGACAGCACGTGATACTTGAAAGACAATGTTCAGATTTTAAGTCATAAATAAAACATCAGTTTGTCCCAAAGCATGTGATCATTGATGTGTTAAGTCACCTGAAAAGACAAGTAAAATTCCACATGGGAAAATAAAAGGTAAAGAAAATAAAGGAAGAATGATTACGTAACACGTGATGGCAAAATGAAGGTTTCTGCACCTTCTAGGTTACAAAAAGAAAATAAATCATGACTTGCCAATGTCCCAGCAGGGCCGTCACAGGTACGTTGTGAATTTAAGTCCGTAACGTATGTTACTTAGTCTTCATCGCCAAACCCACGCTGTGCACTCCTAGCAAAAACACGTCATGCTGGTCAGATAACTGCAGAAAGACTTGAGCGAGGGAAAGTTGCAGTCGGCTAACCACGCCAGCACCCTCTCCAATTACCTCTGGGAACTCTTATATCCACACACTTAAAGAACCTTACACTTTAAGAACTCCCCAGGCGCTCAAATCCATGTGAATGCTAATTATAACGTGCACATAAATTTATTGTAATACAAATAGTCTTATAGAAAAGGAAACTACATGGCTAGAGTAAATCAACTCCTGCCAAGTAGCGGAGTGATACGACGTGATCAGGTCCACAATTTTTCCGGCAAAAAACCCCACATTCCACAGCTATTGTGCTCTTCTCGGCTGGCACCACTCAGTCACGACGGCAATGACCAAGTTTGGCCTGAAACTGCAGAAAATTATAAAATTGTGCACAGTTACTCCACCTGGGAAATTACATCAAAAAAGCTACAGAAACAAAAATGTGGTAAATTAAATGACGGTTAAAATGAGATCCGGTGCATGATTCTACTATAAAATTTAATATCCCCTTCAATGTTGCAGACCTCTGAACGTTTGTAAATTATGTCATACAATAATATATGTGAAATTACTGACAATTGATAAACAATTTGAACTCTGCCAGAGCTACTTCCTGGTGTGCAATTAATAAAATACACATAGTACATGGTGCTACAGTCGCATATCTTAGTTATTAAATTTTAGCATCTTTCTTTAGAATGGAGTCCCATGCACATTCTGGTCTAAAGTCCATCCACTCGCACTGATATTTATTGGCCAAATGAGAATTGAAAGTGCATACTAATTTACAAAAAAAATTGTACTAAAAAAACATTGAAATAGAAAATATTCATTAAACTTATGAACTGGCATTTCCTTTATGTTGGTCAATGCAAGACCAGGACAGCATCAGTCCTGTTGATAAGTCGGGCAGTGGCACTTGGGCTCGCAAAATTTCACCAATCAACTAGATATTTGCATGTCGATATAGGCCCTGGAACGGCCTTATCTCTTGGAGGCTCTTTAAGGCATACTGACATGTTGTCTGTGCTCTTAAGCCTTCGTTACAATAGTTACAATCAAATATCACAGTCTCCGAGAAACAACAAAAAATAAATATTAAATCCCAACCCGAAAATTATAGGTCTGGTGGGGCCAGTAACTTCACATACTGCATTAAAATTATTCATAATTTAATTTTAGTATAGTAAAATCTTCAAACTTTAGAAATTATTTTGCATTCATTATTACAAAACAGAAGATTTTTTTCCCCAGAATACTCACTGTAATGTAAAAGAACTTCACTGTAACAAACTTAATTTTTGGTCCCCTGATGTTTGTTACATGTAGTGAAGTTTTACTTTAATAAACATTGCTGCACTTTATCCTAAACCATTCAAACCATCACGAGACTCCTCAACGAAACATCAAAATACATAACGACAATATTATTAATAATAATAATTGTTGTTTATATTATTCTGCACCGCTCCTCCAAATACTAAACATCTTAAATGCAACACAATGAACTCTGAAGACAAAAACATTAGCTATTCTCAAAATAAATTTAGATGACATCACCAGCTCTGAGTTCCGGACTTTACAACCACTTGCAAAAAATATAAGCATTAATATATATGTAATAAAAAATGTTCAACAAAATATTACTATCCTGGTTTAGAAGCAGGTGGGCTTCAGTGATTAGTAACAGACCACAACCCTGTGTTAGGAGAGGCAGGTGGGATTCTGTGGCTAGTAACAGACCACAACCCTGTATTAGGAGAGTCTGGCAGGCTTCAGTGTCTGGTAACACATCACAACCCTTGGTTAAGAGAGTCTGGCAGACTTTAGGGTCTAGTAGCAGACCACAACACTTGGTTAACAGAGGCTGGCCGACTTCATTGGCTAGTAGCAGACCACAACTCTTGGTTAATAGAGGCTGGCAGACTTCATTTGCTAGTAGCAGACCACAACTCTTGGTTAATAGAGGCTGCAGACTTCATTGGCTAGTAGCAGACAACAACCCTAGATTAGGAGAGGCCGGCAGACTTCAGTGTCTAGTAGCAGATCACAACCCTTGGTTAATAGAGGCTGGCAGACTTCATTGGCTGGTAGCAGACCACAACACTTGGTTAATAGAGGCTGCAGACTTCATTGGCTAGTAGCAGACC
>PNEQ01002327.1:6925-21265 GCA_003012365.1 Medauroidea extradentata | reverse complement strand
ATTACTACTTAAACTAGAACACCAGCTGTTCCACACGACGCTTCCCTTGACCTCCAAATTAACATATGGGGGACAATCTTCTAAGTAAACGAATTAGATACAAAACAGAAACATTTAATACAAGTATCAAAATGAAATTACAAATAAATAGGAACTTTAGTTTCAATATGTGAGTTACATTAAAAAGAAATATAAAATATTTAACAGTTGTAAAGAATAACGGGATTATTTTAACAATAAAATTCAACTGAAAACCCGACGTTACAATTTAAGCAAATGAACATAATTTGTCGTACTAAGTTACAGACGAAAGGTCTGTGGACTGGTTCGCGGCCTTGGTGTTCCCGTCTTAAGGCTTCTATTTAACCATTAATTATTCTACGATTTACATTAGCCTTTCCTTATTGTCTTACTACTAAAAACTTATCTAGAGGTCTGGGTGGAGCAGGAGCCCCACCCAGCAGTGACTTACTGACTTTAGCTCGATCTCGCAAGTCGACTCGCTGGAAGAAGGTCTCTCTCTCTCAATGTTCCAGACTATAATGACCGCGCCCCTAGGCGACCGACGCCCTACCACAGCACCGCCCCTCCTACGACGCGGCCTTGCCAGTCAGCGAAAACCCGCCTATAATTGACGCACCACAGGAGTGTTTTTTTCCGGTAACGCACCAATTTCGCAACAAGAGTTAAGCCAAGCGCTTCCAAAACTGTAAACTATCACGACAACGACACCGGGTCTGCAGCCCCGGTCGCATGTCACAACAATTGGTCAGCCTTGGCCCGCTTCTGACGAAACTTTATTGTAACAGGCGACCCACTCTTCCTGGTTTATTTAATTTAAACAAAGTTCGGCACAACGCGCCTGCGAACATAAAACTCAAAAATTAGCTTCGCGACAATAGAGGCTGGCAGACTTCAGTGTCTAGTAGCAGACCACAACACGGTTAATAGAGGCTGGCCGACTTCATTGGCTAGTAGCAGACCACAACTCTTGGTTAAGAGAGGCTGGCAGACTTCATTTGCTAGTAGCAGACCACAACACTTGGTTAATAGAGGCTGGCAGACTTCATTGGCTAGTAGCAGACCACAACTCTTGGTTAAGTGAGGCTGGCAGACTTCATTTGCTAGTAGCAGACCACAACTCTTGGTTAATAGAGGCTGGCCGACTTAAGTGTCTAGTAGCAGACCACAACTCTTGGTTAATAGAGGCTGGCAGACTTCAGTGTCTAGTAGCAGACCACAACTCTTGGTTAATAGAGGCTGGCAGACTTCAGTGTCTAGTAGCAGACCACAACACTTGGTTAATAGAGGCTGGCCGACTTCAGTGGCTAGTAGCAGACCACAACACTTGGTTAATAGAGGCTGGCAGACTTCAGTGTCTAGTAGCAGACCACAACTCTTGGTTAATAGAGGCTGGCAGACTTCAGTGTCTAGTAGCAGACCACAACACTTGGTTAATAGAGGCTGCAGACTTCAGTGGCTAGTAACATGCCAGAACCCATAGGATAGGCTGGTGGGCTTCGGTGACTAGTAACAGACCAGAACCCTTCTTTAGGAGAGGCTGGCGGGCTTTGGTGACTAGTAGCGGACCATAGCCCTGACGATGGTTTACTGGGCTTCGATGGCTAGTAACAGATTGCAGCCCTCGGTTAGGAGAGGCTGGTGGGCTTCTGTGGCTAGTAGCAGACCACAACACTGTGTTTAGGAGATTCTGGTGGGCTT
Organism: Medauroidea extradentata; assembly: GCA_003012365.1. Classification (NCBI taxonomy): domain Eukaryota; kingdom Metazoa; phylum Arthropoda; class Insecta; order Phasmatodea; family Phasmatidae; genus Medauroidea; species Medauroidea extradentata. The sequence goes on along the minus strand of PNEQ01002327.1, from coordinate 19,543 downwards.
CTGTGGCTATTAGCAGACTTCCACCCTGGGTTAGGAGAGCCTGGCGGGCTTCAGTGGCTAGTAGCAGACGACTACCGTATTGTAAAGAAGAGAGCAGTGGTGCCTAGGCTTGCTCAATAGTCTGAGCCCTGTACTGGTGATGATACGGGCGAGTGCTCACCCTTTTATACCTGCCCAGTGGGTGAAAAGTATTGTTATTGAGCACCAGGAAGTGCCGGAGAGGAGGGGTGAAGGCAAAGGCTGTCTGGTGATAACAGGTTGGCTACCCCGACACTGACAACTTCTATGCAACAAGTTACAAATGTCCTGTCTACATATTTAACGCTGTGTTGCCTTAAAATTAAAGAAACAAAATGTACAATATATGATAAGATGCACTGGAAAAGTTTACATATATACAGTCAACTCTCGATTATACAACCCCGGGAATAATGACCCTCTCGAAGTAACAACCCTTTTTTCCAGGAACAGTGGAAAACTGAAAAAAAATTAGTTTAAAAAAATGTTAATTAAAAGAAAATAGCAGAAAAAAGGCATTGCATTTATTATGGCTGCAAATTGTTGCAGTTATTTCTCGAAAACTGTACTGCTGCATGCGGTGTGTTCTAAAAATATTTGTTGCGTCCCTTTCCTCCCGCGCGACGCGATGGCCAGCCAGCCGGCTCGAATGCCCATTCCCATCCCCCTACCATCAGCGACCCGGCCGCCTCTTTCCCTACACCCGACCAACCACTCCAAAAAGGCTGTTCTCTCACCTCTTTTTCATCATGTGCGCGTTGTAACTTTTTTGCCTCTGATTTTTCATGCCCTTGGATACGGTAGTCTGTCTTTGTGCCTGTGATATTACAATTATACGTCATGTTTATTTAAACTTTAGTATTACGTTTTCCGTTTTACTAACTAAATGCTATTAAATATAATTACCATCATGTAATTTAGGGATGTATACACAGTAATGTATTAAAATCTTTATTCTTTTAACAAATGAAAGCAGAACAGTTCATAATTGACACTACCAAACATCGGGTGCATGTGTCAGATATGCGTGGCATAGGGAACTTGACAACAGCGCATCTGGTGTGTCACTAGCCCACACTTGCGCTCGCACCCATGCACACGCAATGGGCTCGACAGTAAATAACAGCTGTGGATACACTTGTATACGTCTGTGAAAAGGAAATGTGAACCCGCATTGTGTATGTTTAAAGTTGTTCTGTGAATGTGTTATCCAAGTTTATTAACAATGATCAACATCTTGATGTTTGTAATTGTTTACTGTTGGTGAACAAATTGAAACTGAGTATCAAATCCCTCTCAATGCATATTGATGAAGTGTGTAAATAACTTGCGCACAGAATAAAATTATTTTACAAGCAGAATATTATCACACGGCCGGCCGAGCTAGAGAAGCGAAAGAACTACTAAACAAAGGGGGTACTGTTATCATCACGTCCCATCTGCTGAGCGAGCAAGTGTCAGGAGCTGTGGCTAGGTAGTAGTCAAAAGTGGCACAAGTGACGAAGCAGACACGTCGTGTTTATTGTGTTTGAGCTAACCACATTCCAGATAGGTCGTTGCGCACACGAATTATTGTGTGTGTGTGTGTGTGTGTGTGCATGAATGCATACGTGCATGCGCATGTGGGTGTGTGAGAGATTCTTCACTGCCAAGACGAGGTCCCAGGAGGCAAACAAATTTATCAAAACGTATGTTGTGTCAACTAGAATTACCGTTGCCGGCGAAGTTTGTGCCTGATGTGTCGAAGAAAAGTAGTAGATGTCAATCAATGTATGTGCCTATTGAAATAAATTACTATTTCAATCAACATCAGTGCGATAGTACCTAGTAAATAGTTTCAAAACGCTGACTTTGTTGGCACTGGTAATTTACATTGCCGACGATATTCATGTTTCATTATCATGAATTCATGCTTGGTGTTGAGCTACAGAAAGGTCGTATATGCACGTCCAGAGTATCATTTATTCAAAATACATCATTCTATTGAAAAATATTAGTATTTCAATAAACTTGATTACAGCTTTCTTGCAAATAACTTCCAAAAACAGTCGTTGCGGGTGCAAGAATCTATATTGCAGCGACGTTGTTGCTTAATTTTGAGCCAAAGAAAAGTCATATATCCGCTTCCAGTGTATCTATTTATTCAAAATACTTCACTCTACTGAAAAATATTACTATTTCAATAAACGTTTGTTGCGGTATTCTTACAAATAACTTTCAAAAACGGTTGTTGCGGGCTTAAGAAAAAGAATCTATATTGCTGACGACGTTTTTCTTAATTTTGAGCCAAAGAAAAGTCGTATATCCGCTTCCAGTGTATCTATTTATTCGAAATACGCCACTCTACTGAAAAATATTACTATTTCAATAAACTTTATTGTGGCATTCTTGAAAATAACATCCCAAAATGGACTATGCGGGCACAAGAATTTATGTTATCGACAACGTTTATAATTAATCTTGAAGTAAACAAAGGTCGTATATCCACTTCATTGGCATACTTTTAAAAATAACGCGTTTGTTTTTCAAAACAAATGTGTATAGTAAAAATACGAAATTTTCGCGCCAAAGACGAGTGAACGCCGATTCGATGATAATAAACGTTAAATGTCAACATTTTAGAGGTCAGGGATCGCCAAAAATTTGTCTAAATTCTAATGACAACCCTATTCCCGGGAACCGTGAAGGGTCGTTCAATCGGGAGTTGTAGTTTTACATTATTCACATTGGAAAAGATTGTGGCAGCTACTCTTGCTTACAGGTCCTGGGCTGTGATTATTAATAGTGTCTGTGCAGCAGTTTGTATTTGCTGCCTGTTATTTAAGTAACTTGTTTACTAGTAATCAGAAATACACCCCCCCCCCATCATAAGTCGTATCTGAACACCTGGCAAACAGAAATCATTGTCAAATTTCACATGTCAATTATGTGTCTGAAGTAAAACGGCAAATCATAACACTGATAAATGTAAAACAACATCAAAGTACACCACTTAGCCAGTTGATACAAGCAGCAAGATAATTAATAATTATCTTAGTGCGTTACTTGTGGATTTGACCTAAAAAGGGTTCTTTTGTTGTAATTGAAACTGTTTTCTTGGCAGAGATTGTAAATTGTGTATGAGTATGTGTTTGACAACTATGTCTGATTAATTCGTGTGCATATTGTTTATTTTACTGTACAAACTTTGTTGTTGTTCTTTTTGAAACTTTGTGTTACATTTACTGATTATTTAATTTTTGTGGCACTGGTAGGGTACTCTGTGTATCGGCAGATAGGTCCGAATGTAATTACATTTAACATCCAGATTCGTACTTCAGAAATTGTAAGATTATTTAAATTGCATTTTTTTCCCTTATATTTTCCATACTTTTTCACTTTCATGAGAAAAAAAATAGAATTTTGTCCCATTTTCACATCCAAGGAAAACACCAAGTTTAATATAACTCTAGTTAAATCTTTTTATTTTTGGTTTGAAAACTATCTCATGGTGTATTCCAATTGACTGCTCCGGGGGCAAACCAGAGGCGGTGCGCCCCATCTCTGGAGACGGTGCAGCAAAAACTGCTCCCGGTGTGCACCCATCGAGTGCAACTCTCAACTGGAATACTGTATGAAAATCAGAATGCTCTCAACAGGAGTTCCGGTAATTGGAATACGCCATCAGTTCTGTAATAACTGGGACATGCTATAGCAAGGATTAAACCCAGATCATGAAACCTTTCTATTACAGTACCATTTTTAATATTTAATTAATTTAAGTTACTTCATCACTGCTGTACTTAGTTATGATGGTGCTATAAATTTAACACTGCCTACATTTTTAAAACATGTGCATAAAATTGTGATTGCAAATTATAGTAGTATTGTATTTATAAGCTGTGTTATGCTTGAATAATGACACTCAAGCTTTTGAAAACGAATGTAGTTCATGTAATTAATAGCCTGGCTGATCCAGGTTTGTTGTCATTTAGTGCAGTAGTGGCAAGATGGCAGGAAGCAAATCTCTTCCCACCTGGCACCTAGGGATGTGTCAGGTGTTTCTTCTCCTTCAGCAAAGCCCTAGTGAGTGTGTGACTATAGTACAAGGTAGTCGTAGTTACCAGTGTGATGTGTGTTGCAGGTAGAGGAACTGTGGTAACTGGTAGACTACAGAGAGGAAAAGTGAAGAAAGGCACAGACTGTGAGTTTGTCGGCTACAACAAGGTGCTGAAGAGCGTGGTGACGGGTGTGGAGATGTTCCACCAGATCCTGGAGGAGGCGCAGGCAGGTGACCAGCTGGGGGCGCTAGTCAGGGGCCTCAAGAGGGACGACATCAGGCGAGGCATGGTCATGTGCAAGCCTGGCAGCTGCAAGGCATGTGACAACGTTGAGGCTCAGGTACAATACTTTGTTACTGTACAGACATGCGTCATCTTTCTTCTTTATTAAGTGAACTATTTTCACTTCAACTTGTCACGTCATCATCAGTAACTTGGACAGTTTACATCCATCAGGCTGGATTTGACTGGTACAAATGACGTTACACTTTATTTTCCACTTTGCTCGTCAGTTGCTAATCCCATGAGCAGTTTAGTCAAGAGTTGGTTGTACGTATTAATAAACCTCTAATTGAATTCCTGTGAAGAATAGTTGTGAGGGGAATGGGAGTTTATTGCTTTTTAATAGCCCATTCTGCTTGTCTATAAATTTAATTTTACAACTGTGTTAAATACCATCACGTTCAACAACTTAACTTTGCACTGAATAAAAAAATACTTTTAAACAGCACCAACAGATGCCTTTTGTCCCATTTTTTGTTGTCTAATGCCATGTTTGTACAAATAGGAGGTAAACGGTCTTCCTTGTCTTGCCCAGACTGGTTTGTTATCCTTCAGCAAGATTTCGTGTTGTGTCGTTCTGGTCTGCCTGAAGGGCTCCCTAGGAGAGAAGACTTCCTTATAGTTTTCCAGGATTTCTTCAAGTTCTTGTATCTGCTGGGACGTTGGTAAGTCGTGTTGGACCTCTTCCCAAGGCAGCTCAGTTTCAGCGATGTGTGCCTCTCCCGGTATCCAGGGGACAATGACTCGTTCCTTCACTCCCATGTAGCTCTGCCATTGCTGGAATTCCAACACCGCTTCTTGTGACAACAACCAAGGGATCCCGAGTATGGCCTCTTCCTACATATCCTGAGTCACCACGAAGTCGACCTCTTCCTGTAGCCTATCACCCACAGAGACCTTAAGCATTATCTTTCCTAGCACTTGTAGGGTGGTCTCGCTGTCTGCCAGTTTAAGATTGTGTCGGTACAGGTTCATTGCTGCCTCTTCTTCTTCGGTTAACTGATCTACCCGGATTAAATTAACGGAGGCTGCCGAATCTAACAAGGCTCGGGTGTCTCTCCCCTCGATCATCACCAATATACGAGAGGCCTCTTCTTGGTGCCCCACCATTTCTATTCTCTCTTCTGGATTTCTTCCTTTACCTGGGGCTCGATGTTCGCTTCCACAGGGTCGGTTGCCCCTCTGCCGCCCTGGGTCTGGAGTTTTCAGGCCGTCGCTGGCCTGTCCTCTCCGTTATCTGCTGCTGTGCTTCCGCTTCTTTTTGCAATGACCGGGCTCTCTCTCCTGTCCTTCTCAGCTGGGGACAGTCTCTTCTCCAATGGCCTTGCTGCCCACACAGCCAGCATTCGGGATTGTTCCTTGGCCCCTCTCGCCCGTAATCTCGTATCTCTATCCTTTGTGTGGTGGTAGGGCGGGCCTCTGCCGCGCTGGTTCCTATGGAACCGGCATCCTTATCCTTATCTCCTTTTTAAGTCTGGGCTTGGAAGTCTCGCTCCCGTTGTCTGGCTCTTCGTACCAGTTCTTCCGTTTCCGGGGTCCTCAAGAAGGTTCGGATTTCCGGCCTGAGTAGTTCAACAATGAGAGGCAAGCATTCGGCAGTTGTGGTGTCTGGGTGAACTCTCTTAAACGCCTGAGCCTTCTTACAGATAAATACTTGCGCTTCTTCTCCCTCTCTCTGTGCGTGGCTATACAGCTCTCTTGTTAAGTCGGCCATAAGTTCGACCCCTCCGAATATATCCAACAAGCTGGCTGCAAATTCCTTCCAGCTCTCAACAAATTCGCAGTATCTGCTCCACCATGGTTGGGCTCGACCTTTTAATTGGCTGTTCGCCATTTTCATCCATTGAGAGCCCCCAAGCCGTGACTCTAAAAAGAAATCTTCGCATATCCTAACGAATTTCTCCGGGTCTTCGTGGCCTTTTCCCCAAAATTCTGGGTCTTGTTCTGCCAGACCTAGCTCACTCTTCACTGGGGCTTTTGGAGAAGTGGGTCGCACCTGGTGGCCTCTTTTCCATCTGCACAGGGGACAACAATATGTCCACCCCATGGTGTTACGTGTATCATCTGGCCATCCTAAACATTTGAAATGATGAGGCCTCCTACAGCTTTCACATAACATCCTCCGCCCTTCCAAACCTGGGCATACGTCCACTGCGCATCTGCGGGCTAACTCTACATATTCCTGACATTGGTAAGACACTCCTTGGAGTCTGCTTACTTCATCTGTCCATCCTATGCATCTGAGGTGGAACTCCCGGCTGCATTGGTTACAGCTTGTCCTCACTTCCTGCAGTCCTAAGCAGATGCCTGCCGCACAGCGTTCCCATCCCTCAGCTTCCTCCATTCTGCTACTGTCTCCAGTAACCTCGGTCATCTTGACCAAAAACAAGGGAGCCACTGGGTTTTATCGGCCTCCCAAAAGCCACTATTTGCAATCTAATTCTCAGGGTCTGATGTGGGTGCTATTTAGAATACAGATATTCGGGGCCTCGTGGTGGGCCGCCATGTTGTTGCACCAGCGTTTTTGATAAGTGTACTGTACCTAGGTTGCTGCCCCTGGTGTAGTGGAGTCTCCTCGGCGGTCACTCTGGGTGACCATCCATTGTTGCAGACGAGTTTGTGTTGACACCTCCTCGCAGGGTGGTGCCCGCGGTTCAACAATGGGATGGTTTCCTGGATCTACCTCAACTAAAACTAACGGCCACCTACTAAGGGTCTCATCCGTAAAAGGGGCAGAGGTGGGATGGAGGTATCGCTGGTGTGACTCTTCCCACTGATCAAAGTCGGGGAAGACCCATCTCCCCCAGGCCTCCGCCTGCTCTCGCTGCTCCTTCCTCTGATTGGCCGCCGCTTCCCGCTCCTGTTGTCTTGCAGTGGGAAGAGGGGTCTTCCCAGCCACCTAGTGGGGCTCGTCTACCTTTTTGGAGTCAGAGTTTGGGACAGATTTGGCGATGGGGCTCCAGCTACGTGCGACCTCCCGTGTCTCCCGTTGGAGGCGCCTCGCCTGCCAGACAGCTTGGGGAAACCTGGTCCGGTGCCTATTGCGGGAATGTTGGTGAGGCATGAAGGTTACACTTGGAGGTGGATGAGAGGACAACAACTAACCCCACACCTGCACTAGGGGGGTGTCACCCCTTTCGGGGATCGCTGGGGCGACAGAAGTGTCCAACTACCCTGCGCGAAGCCCGCGCCACACAAGGCGAGCGCAGGACCTGAGCCGACCGCCGCACACCTGGCTAGACGTGCTTCCACGCCCACCGTAGCCTGCCAGCGTCCGGCCAGGTCCTCCCCGAACCGGGCGAGCCTACCACCTCTGTTTCCCTCTTAACTGGGTATCACTCCCTCGCACAGAAAGCTCAGGGACCACACCACCCAGGCAAGCGGGTCACTACGCCACACTAGGCGAGCGCAGATCTTCCCACCACACTGGGCAAGTATGGGACCCCGCCCGACCACAGTGCGCCCGGCAAAACGTGCTTCCACACCCACCGTAGCCCAACAGCGCCGGCACAAAGTACCCCGAGCTTCGTCCACCAGAGCTTGGCACTTCTCCCCTCCCCACTTGGCCCTAGCTGACCCGTTTCATCATGTAATGAGGGCGATAGAAGGGAAGCTGGATGAGGAGAAGGTACCTGGGGGTTGTTGGTCTCGCTACTACGGAAATGACACACACGAGTGCCCTCCTCATTCGACCGCCGAAACTGACACCTAGCCATGACCCAGGACGGGTCCCTAAACCCCGAAACTCGTGAGAGCTCCTCTTGTTGACTGACAAAGTCCAAGATCATAGACACTGGGCTCCCAGCCCTTCAACAATACAACAATGTCCCCGAACTGCCTGATAATAACTACTAGCTAGCTGGCTAGCTGTCCTGCTAGTCCAGGGAGATGTTACCTCAACCTGGTAGTAGCGGAAAAAAGCCGCGCTCCGCAGCTGTGCTGCTGCTTATATACACGCTCGGGAAGGCAAAGTAGGGGATGAAGGGGTGAGCACTGGCCACGCCTGCCTGCGCGCACATCGGCGCACGCAGCCTTCTACCTCCGCACCCCTCTCCCCAGGCTTGCTGGCCCAGCAGCAGAGGGATGGAAGAACAGCCTTCTCGGTGTACGTGTCTTCGGCAGGCAGCCCCCCGGCACCCCCTCACGCTCCAACGCGCCGCCACACACGTGTTTTAAATACGGCAATGCCGGGGCATGAGGGAATTGCCTAAACAAACTCCCACGTTGCGCCCTACCGGGTGGAGTATCCTGTATCCGAAATGCCCGGGACCTGAACCATTTCAGATAACAGAAATTTTTGAATAACAGGAGTTCAATGACTGTATTGCTAGCACATTTTAAGTTAATGTGTTTTCCATGTAATGCAATGTTTTCCGTTGCTATCATACTTCTCTTGTCCAGGTCTACATTCTGAATAAGGAAGAAGGAGGGAGGAACAAGCCCTTCACTTCATTCATCCAGCTGCAGATGTTTTCCATGACCTGGGACTGTGCTACTCAAGTTACGATACCTGGTAAAGAAATGGTGATGCCAGGAGAGGATTCCATGTAAGCATGACTGTACTTGGTAAAATATTGTTAATTTGTAAATACGGTAGAGTCTACAACTACAACACTCGACTAGTACTATGACAACGCAACTATGACAGTATTCTCAATCTCAGTCAGAAAATTAACAAATAATTGAAAATGAAGAAATGCAAGGTATTGCAAGTAGGAAAGGTTATTTTAAATTATCTTTTTAGGGTGCAGCAGTAACATAAGTGATTACCATAGACTCGCTAAGTTTCAGTTGTATAACAAACACTAAGGGGGGTATTCGTAAACAATTTCATTTTCGGCCCGCAACCGAACGCACCAACTCTATGCATCTAAGTGGTTTTTGAGAGCAGAACAGCCCATAAACAACATTCAAATCTTTTTGCATATTCTTGAACGAAAGCTAGGTTGAGACAGACCATCATCTGCCAGAACAAAAAAAAAACGGAGACAAGTATTTTGAATGTTCTGTTGCAAACAGCTACAATTTAATTTTGAAAAATTTTATAAAAGTAATATCAATCTAGACTCCCAATTTTACGAACCCTGGATTTAACGAAGTTAGCGATTCTACGAATACAATGTCAGGAACCCTAAAAAAAAACAAAATTATATGACAAAAAAAATTCTAAGGAATTATGTTGACAATGAATAAAACATACTGTATCTAATTCACTGCATTAAAATATGAATTGTAGAGTTGCAGTTATTACTTGGTAAGTCACAATATTAAAAATAAAACAAAAATAGCGAAAATCCGTTAAAAAATGCGGCAGTGACAGTTTGAAAACCGCGCGGCGGCGGGGCCGCCTGTGACAAGCGGACCGGCCTATCGCCAACTACGACGTATTAGGATCTATATTGAGGTCGTACTATAGACGCAAAGTGCCAGCGCATGCTCATTTAACTATAGTACAGCCTCTTTCTAGGCTGTTTCACGTCTTATATCTCTCTTGTCTCGCGCCGAATGAGTTTACTTTTTTACACGAACCCTATAAATAATAGTGTGATATTTTTATTTATTGCGTTAACACCATACGTACTTAAAACAATTAACTTGGCGCATAATTTGCTTAAACAATTCGTTACTTAGTGTCATAAAACGTGCATTTCACAAGTGAGCACGATAATAGCGCTACCTATTTTCCAAGTGTAGAAACATTTGTCTCCGGGTATGTCGAACATGGAAAATAAATAGACGTTCGTGTATTACGTAATCCCGGAACTCCTAATTAATTTTTACCGTATATACTGACTGTGAAAGTGATTATTTTCAATCACTTATACATGTAATTCTCGACGATTTTAGGTACGAACGTCACAAAATGGCTTCTTTGGAACAACATCGGTATATGCTACGGTGCTGCTATCTATCTGCCATCTTGTGAACGTTAGTACAGTTGCGCTATCTGTCCGCTCTGCACGCTACTAGTATCTACGTTCTCGTACAATTCTTCAACAACGTTGAGGGAATGTTTTTACGTTACGGTATATAAAACTGCGCAATGAATGAATACATCCGCTTATGCCTTCTTTCTTTGGTGAATAATTTACAAGGGAATTTTACTAGTAAGGAATGCCTACTTTTTTTTTTAAACGCTACGCAAATCGGGCTATTTGCTCGTGAGAAGGCACTCGACAGCTCGGATTACTCTTTTTTTTTTAGGACAAAGGTCGATCATATCTATTGTTTAGCAGTGTTCTTTTGATCGTAAGACGTCTGCCTATTGATATAAATGTATATTTCAACTATCACTTGCGTTATTTTTCCGTTAAATGCTACGGAAGTCGGTCTATTCGCTCGAGATAAAGACACTCGGAATCTCGATTTTCTCATTTTTTAGGAAAAGGATTGGTCATATCTATTGTTTAGCGGTGTTCTTTTGATCATAACACGTCTGACTATTGATATAAAGTTATATTTAAACTATCACTTGCTATATTTTTCCGTTAAATGCTACGGGAGTCGGGCTATTCGCTCGAGAGAAGTCACTCGGAATCTCGATTTTCTCATTTTTTGGTGACAAGGGTCAGTCATATCTACCGCCCAACAGTGTGACGTCTGGCTACTGATATCAATTTATGTTTACATTATTACGTTAATAATTTCCCGCAAAACGCTACGGAAGTCGGGGCCTATAGACACTTAGCAAAAAAATGTAATTTAAAAAATTTTCTGTTTGGGAAAGGGGGGGAGGGAATAAGCCGCAATCGAATTTACGAAGGTAGCAATTTTACGAATGCGATGAGAGGAACCGTGAGTATTCGTAAAATCGGGGTTCTGGTGTACTTTTACAAGCCCAGTAAACTATAATCTTTTCAGAACAACGGACTGTGCTTGGTCTTAACGAAAAACGATAACACGTTCTATACACTCTAGTCACGACTCTAACCAAAATATATTTTCTGCACACTGCTAAGATATTGACGTTTTTGTTCCAAAGCGTATTATATTTTACACTTCGTCTAATTTGTGCCACTGAAGAACTATGCTCATTGATATCACATCAATCCCCCACATCAAAATGTCTGCTGCTCATTCACTATAATTAGGGCCCCACTTACACGGTAAATAAAATTAACTGATTTTGTCATAAAAATAGTATCATTTCGTCAAAAAAACCACAATATATAATTATGGGAAAAAATTTAAATATACATAGACATTACGTAAAATTGTACACGATACTTCAAACACAATCCTTCAATCATGTTATACCTAATTGTACTGGTGATTTTGAGTTGCACAACAGTAATTTTCACTAAAAAGTAATATCCAGAATTTAAATATAATTTAAAGATTATGACTATGTACATGAATAAAACACGTTTCCAAAATTGACAGTTCAGTCCAAGTCGCATCTGTTCGCCATTTTATGTTTTACTGCCAAAATATAATGACACCATTAGTTACAGCATTTTCAGGTTTCCAACTTCGTCTATTATCTGACAAAATGTCGGAATGTGCAGAAAACCTTCTTTCAGAGTCAACATTAGATGCAGGTTATCCACACAGCTTTTAGTGCATTGCTTGCAAATACTGGATGGTTGTAAGGTACTTGGCCTACCCACCCTGTTTATTTTTCCAAATTTCTTGCTGTACGACTTTGTAGTGCTTCTGGCTTAAACATAACGTAAGGATTTAAGACTTAAGGAAACCTAAGAGTATAATTTATTGGTGTAATCGGCGTCAACATAGGCCTAATAGAATCCCGGGGAGTTTCGTGAGCACTAGCTATAAGAAAGATGTAGAGTGTGGAGACCCGGCTACCCGCAGCGACCATAAAGTGGAAGAGTTAGATGTAAGGACACGTGTTACTCATAGTTGCCGAGAAACGGTAAGATCAGGAAGAAAGACATTGAATTTGATTGTAATTTGATTTTTGTAACTTCAGTAATTTGAGTTCATGAGCGGTGGGCTGAACCTAATCAATAATATAAATTTATTAAGTATCACGTCTGTATGATAGGCGAGAGCATTCAGGTAGAGAGGCTGCAACTAAGTATGAAAGTTGTTTGTTATTGTTCACGGTAAAAGGGGAGCCATTGTGTTTGTTGTGGTCACCTTAGATGTATCCCAATGGAGGTTGCCAGTGCTGAACTTGTGAAGTGAGATAAATAAATATGAACTTTAAGGGAGAACTTTATTAACGAAGGAAATTGTGCAAATACTTTGTAAAACCATTAGCAAATTTTACCGTTGTTAACCACAAGCTCTCAAACTCTCAGTAATTTTGGTG
>PNEQ01002326.1:0-22182 GCA_003012365.1 Medauroidea extradentata | reverse complement strand
GGTTTGTGGTACAAATGACCGTTACAAGTAAGAATGCTTCGCGGCGTAATAGAAGTGATATGTAGTGTGTGTTTTAAGGACGTTTTACAGTATGCAACTCTCGTGGATAGCGTGTATTAGTTAAATTTTGCTGATTGAGACACAGCAACAAATACGTTTTGCATACAACGTGTGTGGAGATTTATTGACAAAGGTACCGCGTTGGAAGAGGAACTATTGCATTATTTACTGTTTGTGGCGAAGAATTTTTATCCGCAACGGAGTAGAGTAAGTACTAATTTTTTACTACAATAATGTATGTTGTTCAGTGTACGTTATATAATGTGTCCGACTTCTATTGCGAATTGAACACGTTAAATACGTTTTATAATGGGCATTAAAGACGTGTAACATCTATTCAACTTGCATACAACGTGAATTTAATGCGTATGTACTAGTGCATTTGTGCAATATGCGAAAAATACGAATTTACTTCAGTACTATTTTTAGCGTCTTAAATTGGTGGTAGAATGAGTTTAAACTGTGTGTTACTGTGTATAAACTATTTTTATTCTTATTCGTAATATTTTGGGTACTTTTAAATGATTTCCACAATGTGTACATCCCTTTACCACTGTATAATGTAATGCACGTGTATTTATTGCAGACAGCTATTTATATCAGTTAAATTTAACTGAAATGTATTGTGAATAGTACATTTCGGCTATTTATTACGATTATTGTACGTGTATTTAACCTACAATTTCCGTGTTCGTAATAGCTCCTCCCCCCCTTATCGAGTTTTTGTAAAGTAGGCTTTTTCGGTAGTCGTGCATGTGTTTTATTTTTATATGTACGTAAAATCAATCGTAATTAGGGTATTTAATGTAATTCAAATCATGCTTTTTTCATATTTTTACCCCACAATTTCCCTGATTTTCATAGCCCTCCCCACTATCGCGTCTTTAGAAAGTCGGCATTTTCCAGTAGTAATGCATGTTTTTTCTTGTTATTTTTACGTAAAATCTATCGTAATTAGGGTATTTAATGCAATAAATATAATGCTTTTTACGTATTTTACCCCACAATTTCCCTAATCTTCATAGCCCTCCCCACTATCGAATTTGTAGAAAGTAAGCATAATTATTAATCGCGACTACTAATTACTGTTGTTATTCAACGTAATAAACCGTAATTAGTACATTTCCGCAGTTTTTTTGTTAATTTTCGCATGAGTAGTTACTCTTGATATTTACCGTAGGGTACTGTAAATATCAGCAGATAGGCCCGAATGTAAATACGTTTACATCCAGATTTGTAATTCAGTGTAGAATTATTTTTAATGGAATTTGCACCCCTCTATCCCCCATGTAATTTTTTACCTTAATAAAATAATAAAATTTTTCCACATTTTCGCATCTTGGGAAGGGGGGGGGGACTTTTTTTCTAAAGCTTCAAAACCCTAAGCACAACAAAAAAGTAGGGTACAATGTGATTTCCAGATTAAAAAGTATTTCAATTTTGTGACATAACTTGATAGTCGAAGAAATTGTAATTTTGTGTCCAAATGTTGGAGAAATATTTTTCAATTGAAAGAACTGTAGTGTTAGAAGAGATGAAATAAACAGACTGAAAATGGCATGATTTTACATAGTTTTAAAGTTTTTATGAAAAACAGAAGATTGTTATATGCTACTGACATTTTTAACTCTTTAAACTTGAAGCGTAAATTATTGGTAGAATATTTAGGACAAGTTTACATTTGTTAGCATGATTATTTTCTTCTTCATTTAACTCGACAAGCCGTTGCTAGAAGCAGGTGAAGCGATGCAGCAATAAGTCAGTTACTCCTGTACACAGTATTGCAAGTCTGATGAACTACTGCGTGTGGTGGTACAATTTTTGAGCGGGGAAGTTTTTGAAATAATGTGGCATGTTGATTTATATGAATGAGAAAATATGATCATGTAAATATAAAAACTTATCCAGAATATTCATCAATAATTTTACACTTGCAAGTTTTTAGTTAATATCAGAAGCATATAACAATCAGTTTTTTTTAAAAGCTTAAAAAACCATGTATAACATGCCATCTTCAGTATGTTTGTTTCATCTTGTTTATCATTGTACACAATTCTATCAATTGAGAAATATTTTACTTCCTTCGCCATTTTAAAATGTGTACTTAAAAAGTTTAATCTGCTAGTTACACTGTTAAGTAGCCTATTTAAATTGTGAATAAATAAGATTTCAAAAAGCCCCTTCCTGATACATATACAAACACACATGCACATGGCTATTTGTTAATCATTGATTGCATAAATGTGGCGATTTACTTTTTAAAAAAAAACATGAGCTTATATTTCCTGAAAAAAAAAAAAAATCTAATTTACTAGATGTTTTAAAATTGTTACTTTTCACCTGCATCATGGGACTCGTCTAACACTCTGTAAACACTATGTGCATGGTTTTCTTGCTTGACATTAACCAAAAATAAATTGGTGACTCAAAAAAAAATATTTTTACTATCATTATTACTGTGACATTAATTAAAAAATGTATTCTGTAGCAAATTGTTGATTCACTTACATTCAATATCTCAATAAGATGTTTTTATACATGGAACCCTTCAAAATTTGCTCAATTCTTTAATTTTGCACATGACTGTAAATTTCTAAGATTTTGAACATAGAAATGGCGATTTAGCAAAAATGTGCTGTTTTGCATGTCGTGAAAAACAGTGTCTCGAGTGATAACCACTATTCTAAGATGTGATATGATGTAAACTGAGGTGGCAGCCAAGCATGACAGGTCAGGTGCTTTCCATAAAGTATGTACTGTTGACACCTTTCAAGCAATGCTACTGTTTTGTAAGAACAAAATATAGATAGGTTTTTGTTAATGTTGACCAATTTATCCTTGGGTTTTCAGTGTTGGTGTGTACAAGAATGGAAGGGTGGAGATTATTGCTAATGACCAAGGTAATCGTATCACCCCATCGTACGTGGCATTCACCCCTGATGGAGAGAGGTTGATTGGTGATGCTGCTAAAAACCAGCTGACAACAAACCCAGAGAATACAGTGTTTGATGCCAAACGACTTATTGGGCGAGAGTGGTCTGATGCTGCTGTGCAACACGACATAAAGTTTTTTCCATTTAAGGTATGCAATATACATTATTAAATTAAGTTATGGGTGTGAAATTCGATACTTAAGACAATTCAGTACTCGTTGATTCTGCAAAACTGATTAAAAATTGTATTTGAAAGTCCATGATTTGCATAGTTGATTACTGTAAAGACCTCTAGATATTGTGGTTCCTAAAATACACAAAATTTGGTGTGCTTTTTAAGATTTGTACAAATTTCTGGTTTTTTTTTTTCCCCTGTCTTTTCAAGGTGCTTCTGGTTCTGTTCAATTATCGGTTCTCTGTAAGGTTAATTATCCTAGGCATGCCTGTCGAACACGTAACCCAATTACAGTAAACCCTCGTTTTATCGGACCTCCATTCGTTGGACTTCGTATGTAACTGACAAAATCTGACGAAATAGAATTATTCCGCTATGGGGTCTACTTGTCGCATGCAGCACGAGACCTACCTGGTTATTGTACTTTGGTGAGTGACATCAGGCGCGCGCAAGGATAGCTATGTAAGACGGTAGGCAGGGTTATTTTTAGACACGCATCGGGGTACGTGCCATGTCCGAGCAAGAATAAATGTCTACCTGTATTTTTTACGGAACTGTAAGCTTAACAGTGCAAGACCTACCTGGTTATTGTGCTTTGGTGAGAGACATTAGTATGCAAGACGGTAAGTAGAGCTAGTCTCGCTCATCTGTATTTTGACGTGTCCAGACAAAAGCGACTATTGTGTTTACTTGAATTTTTTTATGCAGTCTATGTATGTGCAAATTTAAAATTGTGCATTTTTTATATGAAATTACATGTGCAACAGTACAGAAAAAGAGTAACTTTGACATTAATAGAAAAGTTAGAGGCCTGTGTTTTGGTAGCAAAGTTGTGTGCTGATTATAGTGCTAAGAAACTGTGTGGGACATTTGTAAAACAAAAGATAAGTTGAAGAGTTGTGTGTTGAAATATGATGTTGAACACAAAAAATAGTGGTACTGTTGGACCCAGGAAACGCATGAAAATTGCTACTGCATCTTCGCTCGACGAGGCAGTTATGTACAATAATGCTCTTATGGTGTAAATGTAGAGGTGTGGAAATAAAATATACTGCGGGCAAACTAGCGCAACACGTGCCTTTCTCACGCTCAGCATTTCCACCCCTTCCCCTTCAGAAAAAGTCTCGGATAGATTTTTCAGAAAATACAGTATGGTTGTAAAAGATGAAGCCCGGACTTACTGCTGGACTAAGGGACACAACACAATTCGCCTGTTTGTGATATATTATAAAAAAGAAAAAAGAATTGAACATTTGAACTACATTGTAATTTCGGATTATCTGGAACACAATACTGTTGCTGTTTACACTTTTTAAAGAAAATTGGTTGAGATTTTGTTAGCAAAATGTAAAACAGTTACTCAGAAGTTTTTTTATTTATAGATGTGTATGCTGTGCAATATAAAAGTAAAGAATAATTTAATTAGTTTGGGTTTTCACAGACGAGACTTACACATTAGCTGAATGGCATTTTTCAGCTATAGCTCATGGTAAAGGGTCTTATGACAGAAGCACAGTTAAGGCTGGGCATCAGTTGCATATTTAAATATTTTATTTTTCGCTCTTATGAAGTTCTGAGAAGAAAAATGTGAAATGCAACATTATATAAATTTTTATTCACCTTGCGCTACAATAAAATCATCGCATTTGAACTATTAACGTATCGGTCATAAATTAAGAACATAAATGAAATTCCTCGACTGATTGAGACTTAAATATACGTTAAAAGTTCAACTGCGATACTTTTATTGTAGGACAAGGTAAATAGGATTGATGTTATAGTAAACAATTTTACATTTCTTCTCAGAATTTCATTTGAGCGAAAAATAAAATCTTTCTACATGGCGACTGATGCAGAGCCTTAAGAGATTGACAGCTAAAGCAAGCTTGCAACGGCAGTATGATAACCAAATCATGACCCCTCTCCAGCTTTATGAATGGGCAGTAGAAAATGTTTCTGGTATTAATTTCACATTTATTACACAATAGGATTGATTATGTAGTCATAAAATATTTTTTAATGAACTTCTCAAACAGGCAATTACCATCCAAGGAACTCAACAATATCATGTCTTTATACCTGTTGACTCAAGCACATCAAAAGTAACTGTCAAAATATTTTCTGAAGCTACACATTCTTCAGTTGTAACCATTATAAGATTACTTGACAAACCCCAAATAGGAGACATGGCTACACTGCGGTTGTATACAACAATTGGTGGATAGCTTATGTTAACGGAGAATAACGAAGAAATTGCTGGAGTGAAAGTAACCTTTCTTCGTTCTGCTGGACCATCGCCACCCTTTCCTTATCCAGGGAAACAAGCTGTATTATGGATTCCTCTCACAGATGTCATGTACAGTAAATCCTAAGACACCTGGAAGAAATTAGGTGCTATCTGAAAGGACACTGTGAAAACAGCCATTATTAAAATATTGTAATTGAATATTGCAATGACAAATATGTACAAAGTGCTACTCTTATATTTATTTCTTATTTCAAATTATAGTGCAAGAAAATTTCATTACCGTATACTTCATCGCTAAGGAAAATTTCCTGTAAAATTATATTACAAATAGGGTTAAGAAGTATGCAGTAAAACATCACATTATTTTTTCATGTACTTTACTAAAAGATTTTACTGTATTGTTATGCTATCCTTTGCTGCAAACATGTATCTCAGAGGTTTGACAATTTAGGAACTTTGTTTTCGATTATTATAACTGCATATAACCCATTAGCTCTCCACTTTTATACTTAGTACATTATTTTACATTTGTACAAACAATTTGATAGAATTTTTTTGGAAAAATTAAAAATATGTAGGGCCTATTAATATAAATTTTAAAAAGTTCAAAAATAATTTTTTCCTAAACATTATTGTTGCGTGCCTTATATTGACGCCGTGTCTGGTGAGAGTGAGGTAGGAACGGAGCTGCATCGGAATGCTCTGGGCGCCACCTGGTTAAGCGTGTAGCTGGGAACACTAGGCTCGATGGGTCGTGGTCTGTTCGTGCCGGAGTGCCTTTCTCTCACCTGGCGAGTCGAAACAGCTGCGTATCGGAGAAAGCAGGGAGAGAAAACTTCACCTTACATGGACACATATGGGGCGGTCCACACCCCCATACCCTAGGGCCTTAAGTGAGCCAGCTCAAAATAGCAAAACAAAGTAGACACTGGGCCAGATAGTTGCATACGCACGTTAAGTATCTCGCTGGACGAATCAGAGTACCGAATCGCGGCATGTCTCTCTCGTTCCTTCCGTCGCAGCCGCTGC
This sequence comes from Medauroidea extradentata, assembly GCA_003012365.1. Classification (NCBI taxonomy): domain Eukaryota; kingdom Metazoa; phylum Arthropoda; class Insecta; order Phasmatodea; family Phasmatidae; genus Medauroidea; species Medauroidea extradentata. The sequence continues at coordinate 15,737 of PNEQ01002326.1, read as the reverse complement.
TTCCAGACTGCCTACTTCATGCTCTGATGGAGGGGGCCGCGAAGCCATGTGTCCTGCACTGGCATATGGCCGTGTGGCAGCCGGGGTGGCAGGTGTCGCACGTCGGTGTCAAGTTCACACACGCCCTGCCACAGTCACTGATCCACCACACACACTCAAGTACCGCACATCTGCCATTACCAACCAGCGCACACCTGTCACATACTCTACGAACACCTGCCGCGACCAGGCATAACTCCACCTGGCCTGTGGCCTGGTAAAACGACAATATAAAAGGCCATAGAAAAAGCTGTAAAATGACATTTCACTGCCCTTTCTAGCTTAATTTGGAAATACATTATGACAATTTAAAAGTATGCCTGTTATGCTTTCGTTGTCTTTTCTTCTACCTTCCTTCCTCTGAAAATTTACGTGATATTTTCAAAACTGGTTGATGTATCATTCTAAAATTTTATATTCATCTTAGTTTTAAATTGACACTGAATGCCCTAAGGTTCTATTCAATACGCAGTCATTCTGATAGATATTGCAGTGTGTATATGATGTTGCAGCTAATGTATGACTAACATGTTGCATAAAAGTTGTGTAGTTTTAAGTATTTTACTTTATTTTGTGTGTACTCATTGTGTGTTTGTAGGTTATTGAAAAGAACAGCAAACCTCACATTGTGGTGACAACTGCACAGGGTGATAAGACATTTGCTCCTGAAGAAATTTCTGCTATGGTTCTTGGCAAAATGAAGGAAACTGCAGAAGCTTACCTGGGAAAGAAGGTGGGTTTTTATAATACGGTGAAACCTTGTTATAAAGAGTATGGCTTATGGCAACACCTTCACTAGAACAACTTTCATCTGTGCCATCTCTTTGTAATACGTCTAAATGTCTGGATAAAATGCAAATCTTGTACAAAGGCAGTTTTGTTGCATTTTATAAACAGTTATGAGGTTCCACTGTAACTGGTCTTAGCAATGTTTTCTCACTTGATAGTTCTCGTCTCTTGACTTTGATGCACCAAGTATTGTATGTTGGTGATGCAGGTGACACATGCAGTGGTTACTGTGCCTGCATACTTCAATGATGCCCAGCGCCAAGCCACCAAGGATGCAGGGACGATAGCTGGCCTAGTCGTCATGAGGATAATTAACGAGCCTACTGCTGCTGCCATTGCCTATGGTCTGGACAAAAAAGAAGGCGAGAAGAATGTCTTGGTGTTCGACCTGGGTGGAGGCACTTTTGACGTCTCTCTCCTCACCATAGATAATGGAGTGTTTGAGGTTAGTGCAGTTCACAAGCTCTCTGATTTGTTTACTTGAAGATTGTAGTCTTCCACATTAGTATCATTCTGAAAGAAAAAGAGTACTGTTGAGGTTTTTGAAGTTGGATTTTACAATATTATTTTACTTTAAAAGTGTGCATTGTTACACAGCTTTTTCATAAAATCTACTGCCAAGATTGATTTGAAGCTGTCAGTTCTACTTTGAACTTTGGTATAGACTTCATACCAATGGAATGCTACAGTTAACTTCTTATTTCCACAGTTAACAACATAACACTACATTAGGTGTATTCGATGCAGTCCTTATCCCTCCACACGAATATCTCCAAGTAGAGGTACAGTATTTACGCAAATATAACACCCGCCCATGTATAATACCCTCTCCAATTTTGACTTTCATAAATTAAAAATATAAAATATTCGTGTATAACAGCCCCAGCAAAAAAAGAACTCCGTTCTAGCCATTAACGTGGACCATTGAGCACTGAAGAAAACAATAGGTCATCCAAGTTAATATTTATAATATTTTTCCAAAAACATTTTCAGAAAGAAAGACGTGTCTTGGTACAAGTGGTATGTCTTCGCTACATACTCATCAATTGCGACCGTTGCATACGAGCGTATTGCAGAGTGGAATATCTGCTGTGAAGATATTCTTTGGTCGGTACTCGGATGTCGTCAACGTGTTGTTGTTTGTATGGCAGAAAGCTACGAAACATGTGGTCGTAATAAAAAAGTGATGAAAGTACGGAATAGTTACACCGCATCATTTCAATTAAAAGACGTGTGATATTCAGAAGAAAACTGTAAAACAGCTGTTTCAAGAAACAGGAAAGTTTACAGTCAGTACACAATGCAAATGCGTGGCGAGAGGGAGTTGTGATTTTATCAACACACATGTAATTATGTAGGCAGTGTTTTCCAATTTTTCTGTTCACTTTGGTTTTGTAAGTGCTCACTATCCAATTCCAATGGAGGATCTGAATAAATAAATATTGCCTAAATAAACGACTGAAGGGGAACATGGCTGCGGCCATATTTGTTTACGACGTGAGTACCGGTTATGTGTGGGTTATGTACTGAATTTTGTTATTTAAAAAATATATTTTAAAGGGATAGTTCAATGCGTTATTCGTAACAGTGTTCATTCTCTAGAGTTATTGTAGTAGGCTATAACAACGTCTTTTAGATACAGAAATTTTTTATTCAAATTCTCGTGTATAACAGCCTCCTCATTTATTGGCATAGGTTTTTTAGTAAAAAATGGGGGTGTTACACACGCGTAAATTCGGTAATTTACTTATATGGGCAGAGTTGAGGGTTGATATGTTTTAGGCTTTTGGGTTGTAGCCATGTCGTCACAGTTCTTCCCAACATGGAAGCCTAGAACCGACCGACAACTGTCTCAAAAGCCTGTGAACTGTAATAAATAATATTGTAGCTATGTTGAACATTTTCTGTTTTTCTATAAAATATTTACAAATAGGCACTTTATATAATTTTAAACTTGACAGTACTCTAACATGTAATAGATTTAAACATTATTTTACTTTTTCTCAAGTTTGTGTTGTCCAGTTAATAGTCAAATTGTTTCTTTAATTAAATTAAAAAACAAATTTTACAGTTGTTAATGAGCCACCTATAAAATCAATTTACGTGTGTTTACAAAGTTTTTATCACAGTGAAATAAAATTTATCAGTCATGTAGTGTTCTTGTGGCAGTATGTTAAGAAATTTTTATTTGCAGGTGGTATCGACGAATGGCGACACTCACCTTGGTGGCGAGGACTTTGATCAGAGAGTGATGGATCATTTCATCAAGCTGTACAAGAAGAAGAAAGGCAAGGATATTCGCAAGGACAACAGGGCTGTCCAGAAGCTGCGTAGAGAAGTGGAAAAGGCCAAGCGAGCACTATCTGCTAGCCATCAAGTCAGGATTGAGATTGAAAGCTTCTTTGAGGGTGAAGACTTCTCTGAAACTCTCACCAGAGCTAAATTTGAAGAGTTGAACATGGTTAGTTAGTATTCATAGTACAAGTCAGTGTCGTATTTCCTGAAAATGTCATATTCATTATATATTTCTCTAGTTTCTTTGCATTGTACCTTATTTGGTCATCCAGAAATCATGTTTGGTATCGATATGTTCATTGGCACAAAACGAAGTTAATGGATTTAGTAATGGAATTGTGCAGCATTGGTTAACAGCTTGCAACTGTTAGTACATCTCACTGAATTATGTGCAACTATGTTATACTTTCTCACATTAGGTTGTATGTTTGTGAGCTGAGAGAGGTTTGAAAGTTAAATGTGTGGTTGTGCAGGACCTCTTCAGGTCGACAATGAAGCCGGTGCAGAAGGTGTTGGAGGATGCAGACATGAACAAAAAAGATGTGGATGAGATAGTGCTGGTGGGTGGCAGCACACGTATACCCAAGGTGCAGCAGTTAGTGAAAGAGTTCTTCGGAGGCAAGGAGCCATCTCGGGGCATCAATCCTGATGAGGCAGTGGCATATGGGGCTGCAGTGCAGGCGGGAGTGCTGTCTGGGGAGCAGGACACAGATGCCATTGTACTGCTAGATGTTAACCCTCTCACATTGGGTATTGAAACTGTGGGTGGAGTTATGACCAAGCTGATCCCTCGCAACACTGTCATCCCTACCAAAAAATCTCAGATCTTCTCCACTGCTTCAGACAACCAACACACTGTCACCATACAGGTACCGAACTCCTTCTGACACTTGTTGATTATAGTGCTTCCAATAATGGAAGCGTGGTTAATCTGAAGAAATCTTTAAATGTATACTGTACTTTATTGTGTAAGAAAGTGCTGCTATTTGTAGGTTGTGCAGGATTGGCTAGTCATGTAAACTGAACAGTTGTTTAGCAACATGTGTTTTTTGGGCTGCAGGTGTATGAAGGAGAACGTCCCATGACAAAGGATAACCACTTGCTGGGCAAGTTTGACCTGACAGGGATACCACCGGCACCGAGAGGAGTTCCTCAGATTGAAGTCACTTTCGAGATTGATGCCAATGGTATTCTTCAGGTAATCATCTGTGCAATGTTTTATGATTTTGGTTTACTAACTGTTGAAGTTACAGCAGTGAAACAACCTGGGATTCGGGCATATTGACAATTGAAAAAGGAACACTATTCAGCAGTGAATAGTAATGACACAATAGCAAGATGTTGATGTAAACGTATTGCTATAGCCAAGATCATAGGGGTTTATTTTAATCCTTATTTAATTAAAAAAAAAAAAGACAATGTTAAGTTTAAATCCTTTATTTTTAAGTATCATCATTCACTGTCATCACAGTGACTTACGAAAGGTTTCAGTATACACACTATTACTTTTTAAAGTTTAAAAAAAACATTAACACAATATAACCTTTCACTTTTAAATTACCTTAAGCTAACAAAATAAACCTTTCACTTTTAAATTACCTTAAGCAGTTTACCCATGTATTTTACATATTTTTAGTTTTTACATTGAAAGTCCTGATAACATGTTTGTAACTTGTGCAGCAGATAATATTTAATGTAGTCATTCTAGATAGAGAATAAAAATTGCGAATTTTGTAATTTCATATAACATTTTCTGCTCCTAAATGCTTTAAAATTATGTCAAAGTACTAAATTAGAAAAATCAATAAAAAATATGTTTTAAAGTTTTAGGACGCTGTAATACACGATGTGCGCAGTCTTCAAGTAATGGCATATCCTTAGAATTGCATACTGTAATCACACATTTGGTTTTACCTGTGTTCTATTTTGAGCATCATAATTTTTTCAGGGGTTAAATTCTCCCAAATAACATTCTACATTATTAATGAATTAATTAATCCTTGATCTTTTACGCAACAATATTTGTTTACATCAAACTACCTAATTAGTGACTGTTACGAAAGATAGATTGGAAACGCCAGGAAAACAGTATCACATACTGTGACGTGCACTGGCACGTAGCACTTACTTGGCATCTTATCATACAGTAATTTCAATTTTTTTGTCTTAATTATTTTTTCTCTGTTTATAACAAATTAAGTAGGTCAACTTAATTGGTTTGTAAGGATGTATACGGCGGGATCCAACATATTAATTGGGGATGCTAATAGAGAAATTAACATTAAAAGTCTATTTAAAATTTAACTTTAAAGCAATAGAAAAGTATTTAATTTTACGTGTCAATTTTATTGGATTTATGTCTTGTTTGGACTCATTTTAAAGCTAATTTAATTTCAAGCAACTTATCTAAGTAAACTTTTCTTATATTTTGCCTTGTTTGGATTTTGTAAATTTCAAGTAGCTTCTTAGCTTGCTTCTCCTGGAATGGGATTAATGTAGCAGGCTAGTCTTGGTTCTCTTGCTTGGAAGCACGCACAGAGAAGTGCTGGTTTTTAAAATTTCAAATAAGCTCTGAGCTAGCCTGTGCTTGGATGGATTTATCTGGCAGGCAGGTCAGAGTTCACTCACTTGGAGGCACGTACATGGACGTGCTGGAATGCGGGGGCTCTGCAGGCCGTTTCTCGATCAACGTGGGTGGTAGTGTCGTGCGCAAAACTCCGTGAAGGTGGTGATCCGCGACAGATTGATGATGATGCACATCCCCATTTAATAAACCTAAGGAATATTTAGCTGGTATAATGGAATTAAACACTTCTTAATTTATCAGTATCTGTGTTACGTACAAATTTTAGGTTATATACGTCAGTTAACCAGCTTTTTAGGCAAGTTGGATCCTGATGTATCCCTCCGCCGCTCGGCCGAGTAAGTCGGAGTGTTCGCCCGGGGGCTTATTAGTTGGGATGTCATGGCGGCAGGAAGAGGACGTGTAAAACGTGGTAGAGGTGCTGTGAAGCCTAGAGGACGGATTCGTTAGGAGAAATCAGTCTTTGTTTCTCTTTTTGGCATACTGCCTTTTTGTTTCTAGTAATGTAACCAGAAGTAGGTATTGATAACCACGTAATCGGAATTAGGGTAGATAAATTGCCGGACCAAGTACTACTACGGAGGGAAACGGCAAGTCGTAATCCGTAGATAGAAAAGTCACCTCAACTATTTCTGGGCGAGCACTCGCAATGTTAATTGCCTGTGTCTGTTAAATTGCGTCAAATGAAAGGTTAAATAAAAGAAAGAAAATGCCAATATTGTGATTTTTATTTATTTATTCATCTGTGGTTGATTAACCTCACTGCTATCCGGGCATCAATATAATAGGCACCGCCTCTACATCAGCTCGCTGTGTTTTTGCCATTTCTTTTTTTTTGCCGGCTAACTACTTGCAATAATAGCAACGGAGGAGAGTTACATCCCCGAATCAACAACAAACACTACATCAACGAAGACGAAGTGAAGCAGACCCATTACACTCTGGCGTCCCCGAACAGGGACATAACCTCTAAAAACTATATAAACACCACAACGTAGAGTAGGAGACCCGTCACATTCTGGCGTCCCCGAACAGGGACATCATAACCTCCAAAATATACATATATAAATAAAGTGACGTAGCAGCCCCACTACAGTACATGTAGCAAAACGCACACTCATAATGTAAAACAAAGGAAGAGGCCGCTAGGCTATCAGTATTTACAAAAGACAGAAGCACAAGTACATACTTACGTTTTAGTACTAGACAGATACACACACAAGTAGGACACATAATCGCGGAAGCGCGTATCGCGACGTTTCGCTGCTTAGAGCAGCTTCCTCGGGCGAAGCCATGTCTCTTCGCCTGAGGAAGCTGTTCTTATTGACTTCGTAAACAACTATGGTTGCTATTCATGAAGTAATGCTACCAGTGCAATATTAAAATGGTGCATACTGATCGCTAGCAGAGTGTAAGTAAATTTGAATAGTGATTTTGGTCAGTGTTTAACATCTACGTAGGTCTTTAGGGCTGGTAAGAGGTGACGAGAGCATGGAGCAATGCCGAAATGAAAGGGTGTGGGAAATGGGAGATCCCAGAGGAAACCCAGCAACCAATGGCATCATCTGGCAGGATTCCAACGTGTGACAATTCGGGGATTGAACCTGCACTGGGTGTAAATTGGAAATCGTATGCCAGTCCAGTTTTTGCAACTGAACTGTGTGATCTTTTGTGTAAATTTATACAGTAAAACCCTGTTAAGACATTTTTGAAGGGACTTTACACCACAAACTTCTTAGCTGGGAAAACATCTTAAATGGGAAAACTCTGATTTTAAAATGTAAGTCGTTATTGTTGTAGGTGCAGTCCATATTAAATTTTATTTGGGAGTCGCAAGGACAATTTAATGTACAGTAAAATCCCTTATTTACACTTTTCAGGGGGACAGAGCGAACAAGTGTAAATAGTGGTAAGAGTAAATTAAGGGAAATCTCGTAAAACTCATTCGGCTTACCTTATTTAGTGCTTTTGTTTTCATGTTAAAAATAAACTTTCTTCAGGTAAAATCGAAGTGATAGTACCCATGCAAACAATGCATTTATCATATTTTGTAATGGTTAACACTCTTCAGCTTTTTACAAATTTTCTGCAATGTTATAGCGAATTTAGACAGTTACAGTATGCATTTGAAAGGGGATGGAAAGTTCTATACTCAGGTCAACAAATGTTTTCACAAACTCGTCACACTTCTCCATGATCATCAATTGTTATATCGATAATGCCTATTTTTTTTATTATATTGCCATTATACAACCATCTAAACATGCTGCAGTAAAATGGAAATGACTTTAAAACACATCTTTTCATAATGTAACATTTTCAAATATGTTTCACAAAGTTTAGGTTAGTTATCATTTGCGTAAACAAAGACAAACGAACGTGCGTAAAGAGATCAATGTTGCCAACGCGGGTACAGCGATCAATAGCGTTCCAGACAATTGATATTGCTAGCGGCGGCAATTCTCGTCGCCATCTTGAATTTATTGTGCCGTGAGCGCAAGTATTAAACGCAATCACAGTCAGTCTGCTATGGGTTTGCACATGATCACCAATGGCGGATTGTATTTATTCGTGTTACGCGCATGCATTGGCCATCCTGAGTGTACCTGCTCGCTGTCTGTGAAACACTACATCTCACATCAGTTATCTATGATGTCAGTACAAAAAACTTAAACAAATGCGGTATTTTTCTTGAAGTTGCAGTTTCCTTTAATTTTGTTTACTAAAGAAAATTGTGTACATTACTTTTAAAACAATTAAGTTTTTTTACAATAGTGACTGTATTACACGGAAAATCAGGCACGTGGCAAAACATAAAATGTGGTAAAATAACCATGGCTCTTATGATGTAAGTGATGGGACCAAACGAACCAAACGACTCAGTTGGGAAAACGTATCTCGTGGGAACGTCTTAAGCGAATTTTACTGTTTATGTCTCGGGCAGGATTTTTTAAATTTCAAATTGTGATCTCGTGAAATGAAGTCAATTCTCATGTCCTTGAGTAAATAATAGAGTAAAACCCTGTTAAGATGTTCGTGTTGGGACAAGCAAAAATAATGCTTATTAACAAGGAAAACTTCTTAAGAGGGTTTTACTGTATTTTTAAACCAGCTAGTGGAAGAATATCACATGCAGGAAACAAGACTGCTTTGTAATGGGAGGAAGAATTTTATGGGAGCATTACTCTGTGACTGTATTCCTTTTATTGTACTTTTAAGGCATAAGCTGTTCAGGATAATCAGAGCTCTGCTTAACATTTTCTGTGAGTGAGCCATTATGACTGTTTCTACTATTTTAAATATAAAAACTTCCATGTAACTAAAAGTTAGTGTAGACATTTCAGAAGTTTAATTCTACACACTCAATGAAAACATTTTTTGGATATTATAAATGTTGGGAAGTGCTCACTTTAAAATGACTACCTATACTTAATTTACATTTTGAATTGCAGAATTTTTGTTTTTGGTGTGCAGAAAAAACTATCCCTACTCTGTCGTGCCATTGATAGACTCGAGTGTTGTTTATAAAGTCAGTTATCCAACTAAGGTAGTTCATGGTACAGTACTTCACATTTCGTGGCTTGTGCGTATTATGATTTTTCAGTGTTTAGCTGTTTCAAAATTCATGTTTGCTATGTGAAAGCAATAAATTTTTCAATTCACCATTTAATCGTGCCTTTCTTAATGTTACGTCTCTGATTTTTCGCTAATGTACAGTTAGTCTATTCCACGTTTTACTTTGTGTTTCTGTAGTTCAGCAGCTCTATCACAAAATGTGCAACAAATTATTTTGTCGACATCTAGTCCAGAATTGGTGTCGGTGTAAATCTTAAATAATTTTTCTTCACACTAATCTTGTTCACGTGAGGTTTATAATGTAATTTGCTGGGAAACAGTCAAAATATTTCATTGCAAATAGTTTTGCTGAGTGTGTACTTGCTTGCCTTATTACTGTTAGAATTTGAAAATGTGCAGAACAATACAGTAAACGTAAACCTTGTGTCGAAGAACTACAGTAGAGAAACAGCCTAATTGATACTGTTTTTTATTAGCCTATTATTTTCTAGGAATATTTAAGCATGGTTCTTAAAGGTGCATGTATGTATAGCTTGCATATTAATTTACTTCCAGGTGTCTGCCGAAGACAAGGGAACAGGCAACAGGGAAAAGATAGTCATTACAAACGACCAGAACAGGTTGACTCCAGAAGACATTGAGAGAATGATAAAGGATGCTGAAAAATTTGCTGATGATGACAAGAAGTTGAAAGAGCGTGTTGAGGCTCGCAATGAGCTGGAGTCTTATGCTTATTCACTCAAGAATCAGTTGGGAGACAAGGAGAAACTTGGTGCTAAGGTTAGTGTATCAGCTAGTTTTAATATAAAATAATGGCTTGTTCTAAAATTGTTGCCAAGTACAGTTATTAAGACCCCAAAAAGAAAGTGGCCCTTTTGTTTCTAAATGTAACACTTCATTATTAACTGTTTGGACTCAAGTTTTTTTGATAAAAATACTTAGCAGAAAATTTTTTTTGTGAAACCTTGTATTTATTTACATACTAAACTAAAGTAACTTACTGTGCACACATACATTACTGCCAAAATGTAGTACTATATTGATGTGTAGAAAATAAATAAAATATGACCAAATAAATGACATGAAAAAATTTTCCACAGAAAACTCATCTCTACACACATGTACATATTAGTTAGAACAAAATTTGAGTAATGCTTCATTTGGAATAACGAAACCTCCACATATTCCATAACGTTAAGGAAAAAAAGATAGTATCAGCAGTTACATATCTCAAAGTAAGAAGAAATATGCTAGGTGTTTTTCTTCACAAAATTATATTATATACAATTCATGTTTCTAAAATTTTAAGTATTGTAGAAACAAGAAACAAACGGTTTGGCAAAGTGCAATCCTGTTTAAATGTGTCCGACCCACGTGGAAGGAGGCAATCACAATCACCGTGTGTGGTGCGACATGTCAACATTGTAGCCATTTAGTTGTAAGCCCCCCTCCCTCCCTTGTTAACTATGTCTCCTGTTTGCTGCTGTATTGTCCTTTGTTACTGTGTTGTCTGTATGTGTATGCATTTGTATCAGTGTTTCACTGTCAAGGTGCAGTTTCGGGGCACTATAAATATGAATATAAAGATACTACGGAAGAGTTAAACTTTTGTATGTGTTTGTGTCTGTCAATTTCAGCATGATAAGAGTAGGGTTTGCTAGATAATTGTGTGCACGGTTTGTTCAGGTGAGCGACTCTGACAAAACAAAGATGGAGGAAGCAATTGATGAGAAGATAAAGTGGCTGGAGGAGAATCAGGACACAGATACAGAAGAATACAAGGCACAAAAGAAGGAGCTGGAGGACATTGTGCAACCTATCATTGCGAAGTTGTACCAGGGAGCAGGCGGAGCTCCGCCTCCTTCTGGCGGTAGTGATGAAGACTTTAAGGACGAGCTGTGATCACGTCCTCAAGACTTAAAAGACTGTTTTGTTGGGAATGGAGTGTGCAAACATTAGCCAGTCATGAACCTGTATGGACTGTTGGTTCTGCGTTCACTTGTTTTCGTTTCAGTTTTATACTGGTGCATTGTGTGACAGATCTTTGGAGTGTTGTATTTGTGTACATTTGGACAAGAATCGTAGCCGAGCGTTAACTCTCCAAACTAAAGGTTATTTATTTTTTTGTGGGTTGAAGTGTTGTCTTTTCATTTTCGAAGAGGCATTTATACTGTTGTCACCATTTAGTGACTTGTATGTTGTAATAAAAATTTTTCATAATAACTAGCATTTCATTATCCTGATCAGCTAGGTTCTGCACATACATTTGCTTATATTGAGAGCATACTGTATATTCAAGAATTTATTGAAGACTCAGGACTTAGGTTTGCAAGGTGGCCACAGACTGTGAAAGGTCAGGAAATTTGAATGAAAACTGGTTGGGAAAAAACTGTATTTACTCGTGTATAGCACGCACTTTTATTCTAAAAGAACTGATAAAAATTCAGGGGTGCGTACTATACACGGAAAATAGAAAAAAATATGTGAAAGAAAGGTCAGTGGTTGGTTAAGGGGAGGGATGAGAAGGTGAAGTTATAGCCATAAATTGACTGGTGTCAAGAGTAGGAAGCAGAGAAGAAAAAAAGGCAGACAGTCGATTAGGATGGGGGGAGTAAGAAGCCGAAGTTACAGTGGTAAACAGACGGGTGTCAACTGTGGGAGGCAGAGAGAGAACATTCTCACGACCAGGTTCCTCCATCATTACTCCTCTTCCTTTCTCCCTCTTTCCCCTCCTGCCTCCGACATACGGCTAACTTTCCTGGGCAGACATCCGGACTTGCTCGGCCGAGCGACCGAGTGATACATCGGGACCCAAGTTGTTTGAAAACTGGTTGACATTTATTGTGGAAGAAAAGTATGTAACATAGTTACTGACAAATTTACGAAGCATTTTACTCCACAATACCAGCTAAATATTCATTAGTTTATTAATTGGGGATGTGCTGCGTCGTCAATCTGTCGCGGGTCACCACCTTTTTTAGAGTTCTGTTGCACATGACACTACCTGCTGCATACATCCTTTTACCTGGTTAAATTGGCCTAATTAAATTGTTATAAACAAAAAAAAATTTGAGAGAGAGAGAGAGAGAGAGAGAGAGAGAGAAAAAAAATGAAATCACTACATGATAAGAAGTCTAGTATGGGCTATGTGCCAGTGCACGTCACAACGCCCCACTTAACACGCAATGACTTTTACCGAGGGACAAACCATACGTCAAACTCGATTCTACAGACCCTCGCAGTTCCCCAAAATTTGTCAGTAGGACCGAGTTGTCCGTGCGAACCGATAGGACAAAATTTCGGCTTGACTGCAACCCCCTCCCTCCGGCCCGGACGTGAGCGAGAATCAGTAAGAGGTCTCTGATATACAATCATGTTTTCAAGAGACTTATCCGAAAGCAGGTGTTCTTACACATATTATCTTAGTACACCAAAAAATTCCGAGTAAATTAATAATCCATTTGTGCGTAAACAATAAACCAGTAAATAAAACTACAAAAAACAAGGACGCAATGTCGCCATTAATTTTACATGCAGCGGGCACTATTTGTCGTGTTTACTTATTCCACTGGCAAATAAGACGTTTAACAGTGTTTCAGGTTGATAAAAAATAATTCTTTTGATAAGGTGCTGCAATATACACAAAATAACACCTGAAATGTACATGAATAACTTCTAAATGTAAAAAATTATTAACAAGGCATGTTGGTTTCACTTTAAGGGCAGTAGTTAGAACGTCTTTTTTATATAAACGTTTGTATTGAGCGATAATACTGTATATTCTGCCTTACATTATACTTCATTTCTTCAGAGAAGACTACAAAGTCCGTTAAAATGAATGAAAACATGTAGCGCAACGTCTCGTAACAATACGATACAACATATGTACGTTTACAAGTTTCTTTTAAGGAACTAAAGTTTTTTATCTTACTGCCTATAATATGACAGATTAGTGAAATTTTACAATGCAGTTATGAGCAAAATAAGGTCCGAAAAACACAAATTATATTAACTGTAAATGTCTACAAAAATATAGGCATGTGCGAAGGTATGTTTTTAAATGTGAATCAAAGTCGAATCGAATCTGAATTGTGCGAAGGAATGTCGAAGTCAGAGAATTTAATTTTTTTCACATCAGACAGCAAAGAAAAAAAAATATCAAAAACAATTGGTAATGAAAAAAATATTTAACTATACCGTACTTCCTCATGTAGCCTAACAAATTTTTTTCCAGTGATTTTTTGGGTTCAAAACAAGGGGTGCATAAGATAAAGGAGGATTTTTTTAGTGAGATTATAACCTCCATGTCTCGAAATTATATTACGGAATACTTAAATGTCATTTAAGTAGCTCTACACAAATAATGTTGTCTGTTTTGATGCAAATTGTGGTTATCTTCGACCGACTTTCAACTTGAAGATTTTTATTAGTCAAAGATGAAGTTGAAGGAACAAAAATCTTTGATTAGACTTTGACAATGCGAAGCTTCGCACACCCCTACAAAAATATACAGCCTCAGCGTAGCATGTACGCCTAACTTCAAAATAGCGTGTATAAACAGCTCATGATTATGTTTGGCCTATTAGAAATTATACGTAACCGATATAATTTGACGTGTACCCTTTCCACTTCGAAACTGTAATCAAAATCCAAACCGCAGTCCGTGAAGAAAAGCAAAAATCGAAAATGTACAGGTAGCAAGTAATTCCTCAGGATGAATTGAATTGTTCCGTTGCGCTGGGCGAGGGAGAAGAGAAGGAAAATGGCAGGTTTACAATTTTTTTACGCTTGTGACGCCCACACTGTGCCGACATTGGCTGGCAGAGATGGGCGGGGCACGAGCTATGAAGAGCAGCACATGGCGCATCTTGCCACACAGACGTCGCCAGAGAGAGAGAGAAGCGGATGCTGCTCTGAGAAACAGCTGGCGGCAGGTCGCTGACCCGTCTCGTCTCGCGATCTGCGGCTTACACGCCTGCAACTGTGTTTCTTAATGAATTTTTGCAGTTTTTTTCTGCCGTTCTCATACATTATTTGAGGGTTGAGCTCTAACACCTATATTGCTTATACATATTGCGACTTATAAGGACGTTTTAATAGATCTCTGCAACTGATTTTCAATTACTAAAAATTTTTTTTCCATTTTATTTTTTTTACTGTTAGCGAAAATTTTTACGTATGAGCTAAGTGTACGTACGAACAGAGTGCCGTACGAGCTGAGTTTTACTTAAGTACAGTCACACCACAATTATGTTTCAATACAAATTGCAATCTTGTGCTCCATTATTCCAATGATTACCTAAGTTATATAAATGACACTACATCAATGAATACAACGTTGGCTACATGAGTATAAACTCGGGAAAATCACTGGTACCACCATGCTATACAATATCACCAGACACAAAATTGCTGTTTTCATAACCTATAACACACCTCCACATTTAAAAAAATGAATAGGCCTAACTGATAATTTCATCACATTCATTTGTATTCCATTTCACCCCTGAGAATGAAACATTTATTTAATAGTATAGTATATAATGTAACATTTTAGGAAGAATTCAATTGAAAAAGTATATTTTAGATTTACTCACAGATTTATAGCAGCACACTGTTGTATGCACCCTTAATTTACAACATGACCAAAATTGTAAAGCTTTTGAACACACTTATTATTCTTTATATTAATAAATGACAACTTGTACACCTAGTTGGTCTTTCAAAGTTCAGCTGATTACAGGAAGTCTGCACCATCAACTTATATCACTCCAACAAAAACCAAGAATATAGGGTACACTGCTTTGGAACAACGAGAGTGACCTACACCCTGGGTACAACACATTGGACCAACGACGAAGGTGCCCAAAAATAAAAAATTACACCATCACACACTGAAACAACAACTTCTTCACATAACCCTTCTCTGCATTAAACCTTTCCTCTTACAGCACTTCCCTTTTACACCTAGTTAACAGCCATCAACAGCTATGAGATGGTAAACAACTAAAAAAATAACAAATGGACCAAGCATTTAACACACAATTTTCTTCTCCCAAACCAAAACAAATCAAATGAACCCTTGGATGTCCTAGCCTTTTGCTACAAGTCTACAGTATAAATTGAAAATTTGCAGCAAATTCCCTAGTCTCTAATGTCACTCAATGTTATTATCTCATTTAATTTTATATTATATGAAATCTAACACTTATGTATTTCCACATTCATAATATTCAAAAACACTTCATGAAGAAATAATGTAATGGTACATTGGAGGGCCCCTTTGCCCAAGATTATCATCACCTTATACAAACGTTAGGGCCTCGGCGTCACTCTGGGTAGGCGTGAGGAGCTCAATCTCAGGGTTCTTAGCAGTGTTTGTGGGTCTCGTGAGCACGTGGGCGGATTAACGAGACCAGGCATTTAATCATAAATAATTTATTTAAACTCATTA
>PNEQ01002324.1:20361-34638 GCA_003012365.1 Medauroidea extradentata | reverse complement strand
CGACTACTATCGCCCGTCACTTACCGATGCGTAGTTGCACGCAACCACCGGAAAAAAACACTCACGTCGCACGAAACAATTCGCGAAGTCGCTACTGACACGAATTGAGACGGATAATACCGCTGCCACCATGTTATGTCGGTAAGTCACCACGCTCGTTCGCATGACTTGTACTCGCGTCCGCCATGTTCCTTCAACTCCTTGCCTCGCCCTCGTGCCATCTTAACCTGGCACAATGTTTACTAACCTACCTAACACTACAATAACTATGGTAACCTACTTCAATGAAACAACAATGATGCATACACGGACAGTGTCTTACCTTGCAGAGAGCTTAGGATGAACTGCCTAGAGAAACATGGCCGTAGATCTCTCATGATCTATATGGGGTGGTTACTTCTAGCGCCTCACACGTGATTGTTCTAAATCTTCTAGAGATTGTGTTTTAAATTAATTATTGTGTTAAATGTAGGGAAAATAGCGCAAAGTAAATTATACAATACAAAAATATGTTACATGTTGATTCGGGCATTTAAATCCCATAATATGAGTTAATTATGGTTATAATGCTCAAAATTAATTGTCTTGGCCTCAGAACATTTCTGGGCGGCAGTTTGAATGTTCGTGACCACTTTGATGAATGAAATATTGAACACACACACACAAATTAATAGCCCTGTGGGCTTATTGCCCCTGCTGGCCCTTGGCCGGCATCAATGTGTTCATCGAAAAGTAATGAATATTTTTATACATAAACAAAACATAAATTTTTAAACAAATCTAAAAATTATGTGTATCATATTACAATTTATTGTAGCAAATTAGAAAAATTATGCTCTTGTCTTATACAGACAGCATAGCATACATTCCAACACAAAATTATATACTTGCCTTAAACCAAGAAGTGAGCTGGACCTTGGTAGTCGTAGAAAATAATCTATCAGCCTGAGGCCATAATGCCAAGCCACGTTGATGGCAGTGTTGTGAATCATGAATTACAGCTTGTGATGATATGCCAGTTAGTTTCTTCTGTTTCAACCATGCAAAGAAGTGGTGTGTGTGCTTAATACTGTTATTTCTTGAAATTTCCACAGTAAGTTCTAGTGAGATTACAGAAACTTTGAGTAAAATACAATGGTAACCAATTTTTTTTATTTTGTTTGAATGTGCTATTGGATGACAATAAGTACTGTCATTTGCTGCACATTACTCATAGTGAAATAATAGGCTGGAAATAGGTCGCTAAGCTACCACTTAATATTATATAAAAATGGGCACAGGCTCTAACAGGTATATGTATTCATGGAGACACATACATAAAGTTGGACGACACATTTCTTCTCGGGGATGCGCAAGCACAACATTTCGCTGGCCAAGCCAGTTTTTTTTACGCTGCGAGTGGAAACACCAGTATGTTTTCACTCACCGCCTGAAAAAGTTGACTTGGTCAGCAAAATATTGCACTCGCACAACCACAAGAAGAAAAGTGTCATACAAATTTATGCATGTGTCTCCACACAGTACTTGTGCCCATTTATATCTAATAATAAGTTGTAACTCATAATGAAGTAAGTTCAATAAAAACCCATATAAATCCCAACATGCTGACTTAAAATATCATAACTGAAAGCATACATTTTTTCTTAAAGTTAAATTCATATTTGGAAAACATTATTGTACTGATATTTTATCGTTTATGATGGACACAATGAAATTGTGATTTCTGCAAACTTATGAGAAGCAAACATTTTTAATAGTAATTCATGAAAATCCCAGAAGATTTTAAAAATAGTCATGTAAAACATTAAGGTTAAAATAGACCTATTCACCACCATGTAGCATTTGCAAGAATACTTTCAAGTTAAGGTGAACTGTTACAACATAAGCAACTTGTAGAATACTGTACAGTTTTAATACCGGAAATTTACATCTGCCTTTGCTTTTAAGATCCTTATTTCCTGTAATAAGTTTTTTCCAGAAGTTGTTCTTAAAATCTTGAGCTCTTTCCTAAGTATTAATGTTACAGCATTATGATTACACTGAGATTATTAAATGTTTGTTTCAATGGGAGTTTACAATTAGAATTTATTGGTTTGTGGACATACACCATTGCTCATTTTTTGCTGATCAAACTTGTATTGAATGACAAATTACAAAAAAAGAGCAAAAAATAGCTATAAAACACCCACAAAAAAACAGAGAAAAAAGGAATCCCAGAGGAATTCTGTAAGTTTTTTTTTAATTAGACAACAAAGAATTTTACCTTTAAAATTCTTTGTTTAATTTTAAAAAATCTGACAGAATTCCTCTGGTATTGCTTTTTTCTGTTTTTTGTGTGTGTTGTCGTTTTTTTTGCTCTTTTTTGTAATTTGTCATTCAATGCAAGTTTGATTAGCAAAGCAGGAGCAATGGCGTATGTACACAAACCAATAAATTCTAAATGATTAATTACACTGCATCCACTGACTGTTACATGAATCACGAAATTTTCACATTTGTAGAATAGTTTGCCATTGAGAGACAATGTGGCAAATTGTGAAGCTATACTACCACGTAAAGTAAACAAGAGTTTTGTGTACAGACTGTAATAGTGTCAAAAATATGAGATGCTGCCTGAATTGGGGTTAACTGTTGTTATTTGAGTGAACATCCTGCCTAGATAAAATTAAAATCACTATGCTATGAGGCAACTACAGTGCCATGTGCAGAATCCACAGATATAACTTCACAAAATTAGGACATGTAGTATTTTACCCCCATAATTCTTAAATACACCTTTGTGAAAAGAACATATTTAAAAAAAAAATCTAAATGCAATGGTTTTTTCAACAGGCAGATAGTGCCTGAAAAAATTATATCCCAAAGAGAGTATGAACAACTTTTTGTTTTAGTAAAAATGTTTTAAACAATGTGTAACTTTAGGTGATCACAAAGTCCAGTTTAAATTGTTTCTTGTGAGAATATGAGAAATTGTATTAAAATAAATACATATATGAAAATATGGGAAGTCTTAATAAAATAAATACATACATTTTAGTATTCAGACATGTTAACAATAGAGTATTATACCAGAAGATAATGAGCGGCCATACGATGATGCAAAGAATTAAGTTTAAACAGAGCATCTTGTAACATTTGACAAGAGCAAAATCCCATTTCAGTACATTTTGGTGAGAAAATTTGCTGTTCGATTACAATTCTGTATATTTATATTTGGGTCTTGTACAGTTTCTTACAAATAGCAAAATAGCACAATTGCACTGTCCAATTCACTTGGAGACAAAATTAAAGGCTTTATTATTTAAATATTAACTAGACATCTTCTGATAAAATGATACCTCAGAAGACTAAATATGACATCCCAATGTTACAGGTTACTAGACATGCATATTTACTCAACTTAGGTTGTTGCCTACCCTAGAACCCAGGTAGCAGCATGGATAGGGTTTTACATGTTATGTTATATTTGATGTAGCTAGTCGCCTATCAAACCTACATATATTTAACTAAATTTTTGTTTGTATCGGTGCGGCTCTCAGTGCATACCTGCCAAGTTTTCAAAATGGAAATTAGTATATTATTTCCAAAATTTACAATTTTGCATAGACAGCGCGTTGTTAATTTTAATGGGAGATTATTTCTGCTCAAAACTAAAGGCCATTTACAAGAAAAACATGCTGCCTTTGCCTAATTCTAAAAACAAACTGATAAAAAAATACATGCTGCCAAAAAATATCATTAATAGACATGATTTAACATTTTAGGATTTTTCTTATGTAACGCTGTGACCACATTTTTTATGAGATAGCACATGTCACATAAAAATAATTATTTAAAACCAAATAAAAACAATTAGCGTAAACATCAATAAAAATAAACATGTGTAAATTAACTGGAAAATATATGCAGTAGCATATACAGTAAGTACCTTTTAATTTCAAGTTGAGCACTGGGATCTGAACAAAAAAGCTGCTGTCATCTTCGCTCTCTTCAAAAAATCTGATCTGTGATTTTGTTCATAACATACAACAGATTGTCTGCACTTAAAGATCAAAATTGCTTCTACAGTTTCACTTGTCATTGATGACCTAAACTCTTCTTTGTATTAAGATAAATATGCGTACACACATGATTTGAGAAAAAAATTTTATATTGTTTCTTTCTTCCTGGCATTTTGTACCTGATACGTGCTTCATACTTCTACTATGTACCAGAGCACTCACCTCCCACCAAGGCGATCCGGGTTCAATTCCTGGCAGGGCCAGTCCCCGAATTTTTGTATGTGGGAATCATGCCAGATAATGTAGATGGTCAGCAGGTTTTCTCCAGGACCTCCCATTTTCCCCCACTCTTTCATTCCAGTGCTGCTCCATACTCACATAATTTCTCTCTTCACTAATGATTAAGACCTAGATGTTAAGTGCTTACCAAAATCTCTAATAAAATATATTATGTATCATTATGTCAGTTTTCAATTGTGCTATATTTATGTCGCAACGGGATAAGGTTACAATAACAAATACACCTCCTTTTTGAGACTTCTTGATAAAAGGGAATTTGAAATATACTGTTCCTTGGATATTTGACTATACACTTTCTTCTTTGAAGTCATTATAAGTTATTGCATTCTTTATATGGTTAGTCACATGAGCATAATAAACATAATATTACCTACAAAGTTATGAAGTAACTAAAATCAAAATGCTTTGATGAATAAACTATATAATACATATTAGCATTCAAAAACACCACTGCACAAATGAAAATCTGTGGTGTAACTTTTTGAAAATCAAATTAATTCACGCATAAATAAACTATTTGGATCCTAAATTATGCCATCTTAACAGCTAGTAGGGCCGAAAGAAAACCATCACAGAGTGAGATTAAATGCTACTAAGTACAAAAGAAAACCAACACTGAACGAGATAGCTAACCATACATAAATATTGATAAACAGGCGTGATGAATTCAGGCATGAACAAATATATGTCGTAGGGCAAACCAGTCTAAAATATCCCATAGACTTACTTGAAAATTGTAAGTAAATGCCAACCATCCCCCCCTCCTTCTGGAAACAACAAAGGAGAGTGGTGAATTTAATGATAAAAATCTACAGGTTTGTATATTTCGACCAGCTGGCACATCGACTATTCGGCACAGCAGCCTGTTGGTATATAGTACCGACCAGCTAACATGTCATTCTACTTATTTTCGGCACCCAAACTTATAGAATTCATACAAAATAACACACATCTAGAGTTGTGCAAGTGTTCGGTATACCGAAACGAAAATCAAATTTTCACTACTTTCATCTAGATAAGAATTACAGCTGTCAAAATTTGTTAATAACAAAATATTTTGAGTTTAACGAATTTTCGATGGCTAATCAAAATTCATTTTGTTTTAATTGGTTCAGAAAAAAAACTCTAATTCAATGAACATGTAATCATATATGCTAGTCATGTAAACATATTTATTAGAAATTATTTACATGCTGTTGAAAGATCATGCTGCATAATGTAAACAAACATGCAGAGAGAGTGAAAATGTGGTATTCCAGTATGCGCAGACAATAGTAGTGTTAACACCGTAGTATCATAACAAAAGCATGTAACATTTGAAAAATTATCTGAGTAATTAAAAATTAATATTTTTATTTTAAATATGTCGGTACATGTATATATGGCTGCTGCCATGTTATCACTTTAGTAATAAAATGTAAACAAAGTGAAAAATCATTGTTCACTAACCACGCAACATATGTAGAATGCATGGTTGTTGGTACAAGACGTCGCTTTGGAAGTGGTCAGGCAGCCTCGGCCGGACTCGGCTCGGGACACTGCCAAAGAGTATCGTTGTGGGAGACATTTCGCTCAGAAGCATACGTTGTGCACTATAGGTTAATGCTGCGGCAGATACTCCACTCATCCTCACTCACACACGACACATTTTTTTTAAAGGATTTAGAAAGATGTAAATTCATAAAAATTATTTGGGTAGCTAAATTCTTTCTCTTAATGCTTGAAACATGTTGTTAATACATACAACTAAGTTTTTGTGCCATGGGTGTTTTTAATTTCTGGTGCTCAGAATTTCAGTTTTATACTTGCACAAACACAATAAGTTGTGTTTTATCCTGCTGGCGTGTCATCAGATTCAGTTATATGAAGAAATAGTTTTTAGCTATATCAAAGGACACCAAAATATTATATGTAATAGACTGTACTGAAATCCAAGACTGAGATGCACTTTCAGTAAGGTGATATAAGTATTATATGATAGGCCTATTGTTGTACTTTGTTGTGAAAAAATGCACATTGATTTAGCATAAACACATTTAAATATTTAATATTTTTTATTTAAAGAATTTTGTTTAACTTTAAGGCTGAATTCACTTCAAAAGAACTTTCACTTTCAGTTTGATTTTGCAAAAGTTCATATATTTTCTTTCACTTTCGTTTCGTGGGAAATAAGTCACTTTCGCACAACCCTACATCAGTAAAATACCGATTTCCTCGAGTATAAAAAAGCAGCATCTAAACTTAGGTGGGTGTTATACGTTTTATAAAAAAACTTTTAATCTCAAAAAATTAATTTTTGGGTATTACTTTTAAACACAAACATACTAATGTGCAGGTAGGTTACAACTGATAACATACAAAAACTATTTAAAGAACTAATTTTTCATTAAAAAAAAAATAATTTGGGTAATACATAAACACAAACAATTTCACGTCTCCTTTGCCGTCGTCATAACACAAAAACAATAACTTTCATAAATTTCCTTATATACAAAAAAGGAAAGATTAACATGTACGCTTCAGTCAATGTTACTGGACCTACAACTCATCACTTTCATCACTACTTGAATCATTGTTTAAAAACATGTCCGGCGTATCAAGCAGCATCTTCCGTGCCGCCCAGTTCACAAAAAATGCCAGTCAATTTGAAGCTTTTGACAATCATTTCTACAGAGATAGAACGCCAAACTGCCAAAATCCACAAGCACACACTTGCCAGCGGAGCACGTTTCATACGTCTAATCAGAGTGAGGCTATGTTGCGCAGTCGTCATCCAAGTATTGTACTGCTGCCGGAACTCAACCTTGAACGGCCTGTGCATAGACAGTAAAATGTCTCACAACCACTCATTTAAAGTTTTCTTCTGCGCAGCCCACTACTTTCAACTTAAAAGCTGCAGTGTAACTTGTCCTCACTTTCCCCATTTTAAAGCCACATGTCACCAGCACTCGCCACACTCATAGACTCACTAAAATCAACTTCCTCTGGTTTCTGCTGTGAACAACAGTGCCACAGTAGTAAAAATAACTTGGGCACGTTCATTATTTTATGTGTGGGGTGGCGGTAACTGTGTGCCAACCATAGAAATCGCATTTGAAGAATATCAATGGGCATTATATACAAATATTTATGTTTTATAATTTTCAAAATTGGGAATTATGGGGGCGTGATATACTCACGTAAATACGGTATTGTGTGTGTATGTGTGTTTATATGTATATATATACACACACACATTAGCGGGTATGACATAGCTATAGGATATTTTAGGATGTTTTTTCAGTACCTTGAAAACTAACAAATCAGTATTTTCACTCTAAAATAATACACAAAGACTTTATAACTTTTTCGCCCAAATTCTTATTCCTGTAGCAATATTCTCCTTTGCACAATGCAGAAAATGGTTTTTGTATAAAAGCAAAGAACTAGGGCTCAGAGGTGGGCAGCACCCTTTAACAGCACCATTTCCAAATGATGAACATAAACATTTTATCAAGAAGTTCAACTGTAGATGTGTTGCATTATGATATGTGAAAAATGCTGAGAACTGAAACTGTCACAAGTATTACAGGCCTGTTAATATTCTATTTAAAATGACTTCAACTGAACCTTCCCGTTAACATGTAACGTCATCGAATTTTAGTTTGACCAAATCAGGGTGGCCACCAAACCTGAACTTTAAAATTCATACATTTTTTCCAGGTTTTCAAGTTTTGAAATTTAGTTTCTCAAGGAATCATCTAAATAACTAAACTGTAGGCCTACACACATTTAAATACTATTGTGGGAACTAATGACACACTGTAGACGCTGCCCAAAATACCATTACGTATCTACATACCTGCACACGCATTTAAGTTACACATAAGACCACAATACTAAGAAATCTTATGTTTTACTACAAACCAAAGAGGTTAAATTTAACCATTAAAAATCACATTTATTAAAACATTTGATGGTTTTTGTAGGCCAATACAACACACAAACGTAATGCGAGGATACGCACGTACGCCTATGAAAAAAAAAATGTCATTAGAACACTATATTATTTATTCCAGCTGTGAAATCAAGATATTTTGTAGGGAAAAAAAATCTGCTATTAATTAAACTACGTTGACCTTTCAACCTTCTCCATGGTAACTGTGAGATGACATTTTTTACGTCATATTTCGTCTAAAAACACAGAATAGAGAATAACTTAGAATTTTTATTTTATTTTATTTCTGTGCACTCCGTTTGATCCCAAAACTGGGATATGGAGAACAATAACCTTAAATGTGTTCATTTGTGTTTTGGAGTTAGTATGTTATTTCCTATTGAAGTTAATATGCAACAACATTACCCTGGTTGTTTTCACTATTTCTTGTCGCTGATAACACTTATGCTGCATTATGCCATTCGTTTCTCGTATTTTATGCGATGTGCGAAGAAAATCTAATGCTTGTGTGTCGTTTCCTCGAGAAGATTCTGGCAGATTATACGTCACATCATCATTACAAACAGATAAGCCTTCGTTCTTAATTCATTTTGCCGTGTTTATAAGAAATAATATTAATTTTATCACTGCATATTATGAAGAATAATTAAGAGAAAGCACGCTTCACGTAACCTAAACAACAGCCATTTTATTGTCAATTTGATTCTCTAGAAATTCGCTTTCAAGTCGAAAACAGAATTATCGATTCACGTAGCAATAGATCTCGAATCAAAGACGCACTACGAAACACATCATAAACATTGCGCAATTCTTTTGTAATTTTAACACTTTATGTTTTAATTAATTTCTGTTCATAAAAAATTGTTTCCGTATGAACGACACTTTACTGTAAACAGTTCACCACAAGACCAAAATGAAGCCACATCCATCCTGGTCAATTTTTTCCCCAGTAATCAGCAGGAATTCATGCAGAATTAAAGAATTTTTCACGGCGATAAAAATGCACGCATATTTCCCGCTTTTCCAGAAATTCCTAACGGGTGGCCACCCTGCAAATTTTATAACTCCACAATAAAAATTGTTGTTCACACATACATTTGAGTGTGACAGAGATGGATTTCACAAGCTCTGTATACTGGCAATTCAGTAATGTAAATTATGAGCATTTAGCAATGACACCATATGTGTAACACATGATAAGTATTTTTAACAGAATACAGAACTAAAATAACCTCAGTAAGTGTGGTACTAGAATAACAAATATTATACACCAAAATTACACAGACAGTTATGTTTTTTTTAGAACTTAGCCTTCAGCTGTCATAAAAATCTTCCATAACTCTGGAAAAGTTTTGCATACAATACCAGTATACAGTCATCTGTAATTCTTGAAATATCATATTGTAGTTGCTGATTAAGGCCTGCTTCTTTGTGGGAACCAGGTGCACCATTAAGTACTTGGAAAATTCCCATCTGCATAAAAATGTACAAAATTAGAAATAAGTTGCACTGTCGTAAAACTTATTCAAAGCCAAACATCACAAAGACTAACAGCATCCAGAAAACTGCCATGATCTAGAAAGTTGGAATACAATTTGTTCCACTATTGTCCATATCTATTTCATAGCAGTCTGAATTAAACACAGAATGCTGAAGAACTGGTACAGTAGAGACAGAGATGACTTTTTAAAGCAACTCTCTGTTGAATTACCCCTGGCTTGAGGTCTACCGTATGTGGGACAAGGGTAGGTGACGAGCGAACCTCATGCATGTTATAGTTTTCAACATATTTTCTAATGTTTTTGTATGATTTCAGAGTGAAATGGTTGTGTTCACAAAATCAAATCTCTACTATATTTTACATCAAAAGTTTTAAACCTTTCTTCTAAATGTTGTGCCAGCTTGTGCCTACACTGTATTTATCTGAAATTTCTATCATCATTTCAAATGTTTTCCAATTACAATCGATCAGCTACAATATTTATTCCCAGTTTATTTCCAAACCATTTGCACTGCAAAAATAATGACGCTACACAAAAACAATCTAAATAACATACGCAACTTTTACTCAACGGGCTAACCAACAAACTGATTTTTATTCGTTTTATGCTATTGGTGCCAGGATCACAAATTACTTGTTCCACTTTAATCATATTCAAATCCCTTGAGTATAACCTTTTGGTAATTCTACTTGGAACAATATTTTTTCAACACCTCCCTAATATAAAACTACTCAAAATATTAGTAAATTACAGGTTCCAGAAAACACTTAACACTTAAATGTGAAGTTAAAGTGAATATAAATTTCAAAAGTATAAAAAAGTATATTAACAACTGTTAAAAATAATAAATCATTTTCACAAAATTTCCATTCTTCAAACATGCCTATTTGGTACAATAATAATACTATACACTTGTCCAAGGATCAGTGTTAGGAAGTCCATATAGTTTTGCAAGTATCACAGACACAATAGTCTTCCTATAATACTTTGCTGAGTATTGTTGCAGTAAAAATTATGTAAAGAGAAAACGCACAAGACAGTTTACACAGCTTTCACTCATCATATGGACTCCTTAAACTTATAACTATTTTTTGAGACACACAATTTATAAAAGAACACCAAAACACTCATAAGCTACCGGATTCAGCAAAATCTAGCTTCTAATATGGGCACCGTGAGATTTCAAGTATTAATGTTAAACATTATAAATTATGCTTCTGATGTTTAGGTATTGGTGCAGGTAGATCATGTGTGTATGCCTTATGTTGTGTTGTGATTGGTTTTGGTTTTCTCATAGTGGTGAAGGCTTCAGGAACTTTTTATCCACTGTCTGCGTTTTCGTGTGGTCCAGGACCCCAGAACATGGGGAAAGGGGGGGTTTCCAAGTCATCCCGGGGTACGTCCCCCTCCCCTCCATCTCCCCCACGAAGTGATGACACAGCGGGGGATTTAAGGCTGAATTCAGGTAGGTTTCTATGGGAAAAGGAGCCACCTGTCCTTAATACTGGTTTCCACTCAGTAGTTCCAAATCCTCCTGGTACCCCCCTTTCGCCCCACGACTAACATCACAAATGCTACAATTTGCTTTTTATTTCCTAACTCTTCATCATTCTAACATGTGGCACTTTTCTGGCTTGATATGTGTGTAAATTGGTTATGTGTTTCTGCTAGAATGCATGTAATATAAACATTTAATGGTGGAATAATGTGTAGTGCAGTATTTAAATGTTTTAATGCTGCAAATTTACTCTAGTTAGCTTTTATCATAACAATTTTAAGTAGGGATATGATATAAAATAATAATTACTTTATATATTTATATAACTCGGTTGACTATGGTTTTGATATTGTGAAATGTGGTGGTATTATAAGTATGTATAATCAATTTGTGCAAATATTATTTATCTTCAGTACAGATTGTTTTGTTATTACTTGCAAAAGTTAACTGGTTACATATAGTTTACATGTCCTATCAAATCAGTTGAATTAAAATTACACACAAAACATGGGACAGGCAAATCCATTAAAAATAATTGTAGAATCACAAACATTTATCCACATATTATTACCTAAGAACATTATTATTTTTTAATCTAACTTGAGGTAGACCTTGGTGTTGCATCCCAAAAGATACATTGCAATGTATAATTTTATAAGTATATTAATTTATTAAATATGTAAACCACATGGAAATTCTTAGATTTTGGAAATGAATGACACTAAAATTTAACATCGGAAAAAAAGTCATTTCTAACAAGTAGCATATGAAATATTCAGTATTTGCATACCTAAGCTTTTTGAACCATCAAAACCAATTTATACAACTGGTACTTAACAAATTTTAAGATGATTCTGTAAGTGATGTTACAAAATATTAACAATGTCTAAACATGCTTGCATTTACAAAAAAAAATTGTTAACACAGTACAAATTTATTTAAATTTGATAAATAAACAAAGTTAATAACAACGGCTCATTTATCAAATCTAGAGCACTGAAAATTATGTACAGTATAATTGATTTTAGAAAACTTTAAATTAGGGATGGGAAATTCGGTTCTTGATTCTATCGGTTATTTGATGCAGCAATGGAACTGGTACCAGCTGTGAAAAAATCTGGATCAGTTATTCTGTTTTTGTTTAACATTATTTTTTAACCTCCACAAGGCAACTTTTTCACGTTTTATATAAATACAGAATAAACCGAACTACCTAAATGTTTATTAAAAGTTAAAACTATTGTTAATACATATCTACCCAGCAGAGCTGAGGATTTAATTAAAAACCAACAACAAAATATTAAGTTGGCCGTACAACCGCGCATAAAAATAGCCGGCATGAACACAGAAAGAATGAAATAATATTTATTTACAGTAAATATTTACACACACTCAATTCTTGTTTTTTTTTATTTGTGTGATTATACATTAACAATTATTTGATTTCACTGAATAATAGGGTATCTTAAATTTCTTGCGATAAACGGGAAACAAAATGTAAACAAAACAACAAAAATATGTATCTGCAGGATGACCGACTTATAGGGCTTGTTTTCTATTACTTCGGTAGTACCACTTACAGCTATTTTCTGAACTAAAGGCAACAAAGGGAGCCAACACAAAGAGGAATTCACACCCTCTATTTTCCACAACTACTAGTACTGATATTTGTTTCTTTCGTCAATATGTTAGTCTATGACCAGCCAGGCAGACATCAGTAATGTTTTGTTTACACGCAGAAATATTTTTTAAACGTTTTTTTGGCAGGGAACAGTAGAACTTCTGTAGTTATATTGCTGTGCTGATCACGTGAATAAATCGTGAAAAATATGTGTATTTAACTTACGAGAGTATGTGTGTCAGGGATATAAATATATTACTTTAATTTTTTATGGTAGGTACTTTATTGACAAACAAAATTCAGATATGTCTGATGTCTGGAATCAATTTAGAATAGACAGGAATAATGAAACGTATGCAATTTGTATCTACTGTGATGCGAGAATTTCTTGTGGTGTTTCAAAGAGTACATCTAACCTCAAAAAACATGTGTCTAAGAAGCACAACTGGGTGTAAGAAGAAATAAATTCCAAATGTAAAGAACCGGAACCGGTAACTGAGAACAGATTTTTATAGCATTGGAACCGATAACCGGAACTGGAAAAAAATGGAACCATCCCATCCCTACTTTAAATACAAGTTTATCAAGGGTAATAGCACACTAATATTTTATACTAAAAAAATTCAGCGTAGGTTCTTTATTAGACAGTGTACTGTCAGTTGGGTATACTTGCAAAATTCAGAACATCATCATGTAGAAATTCAGTTATAATGTAGCTGTCAGTTAAGCCCTTCAAAATTTTTTAATTCAGTCTACTTTTAAGAATATTTCCATGTCCGACTGGTGACTTTAGCATTTTACCTCCATTTCAAACGTTCATTTCTCTAAATTGGGATTCTTTGGTCATTTGTGGAGTTCTTTGCTCATTCGAAATATTAGTTTTTGAGTTTTTAGGTAATTAAATAGACAATTGAAGCATGGTGCTTAAAAAAATTACTTTGATCCATATAGATAAGAATGGCGGGAAATAGGCTGCTAGGCTAACAAAGTAATGTAACAGACAGAAGTACAAGTACTTACAGTTGATACTTGTAAATAGGTACGCACACACGAAGAAACGACACACATTTTTCCGCGGAAGCGAGGTCGCGACGTTTCGCCAGTATTAAACTGGCTTCCTCGGGCGGCAAGACATGGCACATTGCAGTCCAGCAGCAGTGTGTACTCTGTTACCTGTAAGCCTAGCGGCCAGAAGTCGAACTAAGCACATCGGGACATTCAAACATGGGGCAGTAATGTAGGTCTGGTTGTGATGGCTTGCAATGAATAGGGGGGAGAAAAAGAGAGTTATCTGATATTGAGACCTGGAGGTTGTCTTGATTTCATGATATATTGGTGGACCAGTTCCCCACGGAAGCGGAAAAATGTGTGTCGTGCCTTTGTGTGTGTACCTATTTACAAGTATCAACTGTAAGTAC
>PNEQ01002324.1:0-19361 GCA_003012365.1 Medauroidea extradentata | reverse complement strand
TGTTCCAGTTGCAACGAACCGTAACCAGTCCGTTGTTACGACTTGTTTTAGTCGTAATGCAGTCATCAGAAGCAACGAATAAGGGAGTACCTCATCAATAAGTGTTGAGTGAAAGTGTTTAAAAGCAGAGTAAAGTGCGCGTTTAAATAAATAAATAAAAAGAGAAAATCGCAAAGTCTAAAGGATAACGAGAAGGAAAATGGACGAACGAAAGAAAACATTCGCAGTAACCACAACATTGACAGGTTAACGTCCAAAAATACTTTGAAAAAATAAAACATTATATCTGATTGTGAAATTTTTGACTTATTTTTACTGTGGTAATTATTACTGAACTAAACTTTGGTATCTTCAGAGTATCGTACGTCTCTAAATACTGCCAAGTGTACCAAGAAACTCGTACGTTTAGCAGTGCGTCAGTCGTTAAATAACTCTTGAACCAACTGTACGGACGTGTCGTTCGCTAACCATAATTAAAGTAATAAACATATAGCGTCGTAGATTGTGTTTGTAACGTCTGTATATTTTAGATATTTGTTAATAAAACTCTCTCATTAAGTGATGGAGAGGTAAATTTATGTGTACACGACAGATAACAAAGATCTATTTCTTATGCAAGATCACAGTGCACGGCGGTCGGCAGCCAATGAAGATGTTTGTTTATAATTTGCTTTGTTTATCCTAAAACTCAACTAAGAGTGAACGGAGAATAGTAGTATTTTAAAACACTTTAGCTCAAGTACACAGTTCTTAGATGGTGTTAAAGGCATATCTGCAAATCCCAGATATTTGGTGTAGCAGTAACATTATTCTTTATTGGCCTACTCAAATGAGAAACTTCTGCTCACAAAGACATGCAGCAAAGAATGGTGTCCTTTTCAACAGAAGTAAAATAATAATGAGAGCATTGATGTAAATATGTAGCAGCATGTTCAAAATTGTCATGCCACAAAAGTGTAAATGTTTTTGCTTACATAACTAACTAAATCTATGTTCACAACAACAAATAAAATAAAAATACATGCATTACCTGAAAATTTCACACAGGACCTCTGGAACAATTAATTTTCCCAATCAAATACACCATGGTACAGTACTCAATTGTTCCTCATAAGAAAAAAAAATATTATAATACAGTAATAATAATAATGAAATTTATAACAAACTGTAGAAAATTAAACAATGATACTACATATCACATCTAAAAGTGTGAGATGTAGTGTTATGATTGTAACACCAAATCAGATGTACAGCAAAATGTTTATTTATGATCCCTCACAGCTCCCAAGAATAAGGGCATCCTAAAGAGGTGATTGTAATAAATGGGGTCGTAATACAGGAGTTTTACTATAAATCAAGACTGATTTAAGGGTTGCATAAATTTAAAAAAAATTTAAATATATCTAGCAGCTACAGAAATCAAGCTAAGAAAACAGTAAAATAGTTTATGTTTTGACATGTTGGTAGGCTGCAGGGTGGTGGTAAGTTAATTTGATATGACATGGAGAATGATAGGAATGGAAACAAGTAATTTTCTGGAAGAGGGTGGAGGGAGCCTATTTTGCTGAATAACGAGACTCACTCAGTACTCTACAGCGTCATGATGTCGACAGGCCGGCTGTGTGCTGTTTTGTAAACTACGCCACCAGATAATTAAGAAACTGTAATCCTTTCCCACACTATGGGCTGTTAGCTGCCCTACCTGCCATATTATGTGGAACCCTTATTAGAAAATCTTACTGGAAACTAGTTCCGTACCTGAAGCACTGTATGGCAGTTAAAGAGTTAAAGCAAAAACACAGGGTAGATTCACCAATTTTTCTTCTCGGAATAATTACACTTTTTAACACCGAACTGTACTCATGGTGAGTCAGTGGAACTGGATCTTGCACCCTTCTAGTAGGCTATGCAGATGAAACATGCCACATGGTCAACTGTAAAATTAAAGCAAGTATAGAAAATCCCTGGGTATGAGCTGGTCAACATGGAGCTGGTAGCCTTCGGATGAAAAAATTTAAATGGTTCCACCAAAATTTACGTTTTAACGTTAGCAAGCTAAGTAAATGGACAAAAGACAGTGCAGGACCTGGAGTGCCTGAATGATGTTCTACTCCTTATGCATAGTAAGCTTGACTGACTGCCTTCCCACATGAACATAGCCACTAGGATACATTCATGCGGGAAAAACAAACAGAGCAAATACACATACAAGAATAAACCAAAACTCAGCATAGAGAAGGAAAATTAATTGGTAAATTTCTATGTGTTGAAAGTTCTTCAATAAAATTATTTTAAGGAAAATTTTATGGTGCATTCATAATTACCCAGCAACAGATGTGGAACACAAGTACACATTTAATAATGGAAAAATAAATACAACACTTCTGAATAATAAAAACAATTGAACAGTTAACATGTAAAACAAACAAACCATTAAAGCAAGCCTGCCATTGTGATGTCATAGAGGGTGAGTTTACTTCACTCCAGGGAGCTAAAGCACCGTGCACTAAGCACAACTCACCAAGAAGTGTTTTGCTACACCTCATGTGTGCACTGCTCAAGGCACAGCAGGCTGCCATGTGAGGAGGCAGTCCTGGTCACATGTTGGTCTATTATATCTCCACTGTATGTCAATGAGTTGCTAATATATTCAGTATGTGTACAACTACTGAGATATCTTTTCCAGTCTAATAACACTACTCTCACTGCAAGCTTATGTTGCACAATATGAGTCATGACATATTACAGTAAAATACTACCAACACTGCTTATTAGTACTATGAGTGGTACAAATGATTAATTTAGAAATTATTACACGAACATCTGGGAAGATAATCACTTCGCAGCTCTTGTTTTTTGTGTGTATGTGTGTGTGTATGTGTGTGTGTATGTGTGTGTGCTTGTTTGTACATCTGCTTGTTACTATGTCTATGCATGTATGTGCATATATGTATGTGTACATGCACACTGTGTTCGTGTTCATTTAACAGGTGTATAATTACTACTATAGTTAGTATGACTACAAATTTCCATACGTCAAGAGTACTAAACAATCTGCAGGCTTCATGGATGGGCTGCCACCATGCACAATACATATTTTACCAGCATTTGTGCAATAACATCAACGCACTACAGCTCCTTCAATGTTTTGAGACTAGAATACTTTTAAAAGTACACCTTTAATTTCTTCTTAAAACACAACGTCAACATTATAAAAATAACTCTGCCATCAAATTTGTAAATAATACCCATGTAGCTTCCGAGACAATGTTTATGTATTAGAATGAACACTATTTTAATGCTAATAAATAAAAAATTTCAAATTACATAAAAATCAACATTACCATTTTAACTGACACTTAACAATTTTCATAATTCAATGATAGTATACCTATAACTATTCTAATGAGTGTTGATGGAAAACAGGTTGAAGTTACACAGCTTGGAAAAAAGAAACTATACTTAGCATAAATTCAAACAAAAGTTGTTTAAATTAGGTTATTTTAATATTTATTGGATGTAAATATTTTAACTGACTTTTTTATTGTATATAAAATGACATCTCAGCTACAAAACTGATTGTGAAAAAAAGCAAAATTTTAGCAACAGAACACTAAGACAAAATTGAGGTTGTGGGTATAGACACAAATGAATACATGCATATTTTCCAGACATAAAACTGGAGCCCGGCCTGGAGGTTCAACATAAGCATCACCTCCAGCATCAGCTGCATCTTCAACAGCAGCAGCTTCAACAACAGCTTCAACAGCAGCAACAGCAGCAACACCACCACCATCACCAGCAACAGCAACAACAACAACAAACACAACAACACTCACTCAGTCATCTGTTGCAACAGCCACCACGATCATCTCAGGACTCTTCTTCCCGGCCGGATTGGATGATGCTCGAACGCCACATTTGCTATGGGCTGGAGCAGTCCTGCAGCCGCCCATTTTGCAAACTGAAAAGGAAAGACCATTATCACTGCAACGCATGCAACCAGGTATTAAATCAACAAGTCCAATCAGTTAGTACAATTTCTGGATTATATTTTACCGTACAATGTATTGTACAGTAAAACTGACACACATTCGGGAGAACCTGGGTTGATCCCCGGCTCTGGTCATCCTGATTTCGGTTTTACATTGTTTCCGAAAATTCTGCCAGGCGAGTGATGTGATGGACTTGCATCAACTTACGTGTATTATAACATAAGTAGTTTTCATATTTATTTTGTAGGAACAGAAATTACAACAGTGAATTTTAAGAAAAAATAATTCTCTATCAACATACACAAGTTTAGGAGTTGACAACACATCCTTATAAGTAAAGCATTTTGATACCATTATAAATAATTTTGAACTTTAAACAGGTCATTAGCACTAAATATAATGTTATGATTTCGTCAGGTGACTCACAGATGCTATCAATAATATTTAAATAATTATTTTACACAGCGCAACAGTTACCGTCCAGTTATCAGAATGCTTATTTTTAAAGTACACATAATATGATGTATTTTGGTCAATGCAGAGGAATACATTGAACCCTCGATAACCCAGACCTCAATGTCCCGGACTTAGGATAATGCGGACAGAATTTCAAAAAACGAAATTAATTTAAATTAAATTATTGTAAGTTAAAATGCATATGAAAATTGTGTCTGCTTAATTTAAATCCATCACATTATATTTCAGGAGAGTATTAAGCTTTATAACATAGTTGTTCATCACTACTTAGCGTTTAATAATTCCACTGTAAAATATGTGGCCAGACCCTCGTGGTTAAATGTTGCTAGCAAGGTGTGCAAGTGGAGATGCAACTCAGCAAGCCGACCTCACTTCTTTATCTTTCCTCCCTCTTCATTGTGCGAGCCAGGCATGCACAAGCATCATAAACAAACATTTCTGTGTGTTGCTTGTGAAATTGACTGTAACTACAGGTTACAATGGCACTTAAATTGAAATTTATATTCTTCTGGTATGTGCAATAAATTCAGGATTGCTAAAAAAAAATTGTTCCAGACATTAAAAATAAATTTAGTAGCTATTGCTTTGCACAGCAAAGTAGAAAAGGTAGTGAGAGGGTTTTATGGCCCTTTAACAATTATGGTGTCTATGAGCCAATGAGAGTAAAGAGAGGTGAAAGAACAATGCATGTCCGAGCCAGGATTCACACCCAGGGCCTCTCATACCGTAAATCAGCGCCTAACCAACTATGCTACGGAGGCCGGCGCGATGTACAAAAAACCAGGGCTTAGTCAATTTTGGGTTGGGGGACAAAAAGGGACATTTGCCCCGGGCCTCGCAATCTAGAGGGCCTCGCTTTTGGTTTAAAGTATAAGTTAAATTAGTTGTATTTTTTAATGAATGGGCTTTTGTTAAGTTTCCATTAACCATGATAGTTTCTGTGAAATGTATTTTAAGTGTAAAGTGCATATAAAGACATCTTTGATATCCATTGCCGAGCTCAGATCAATGACATCGTAGCCAACATGTAAGAAGTATGAAGGCCTACAAGCGCACATTATTGCTGCAACTAAAAATAGGGGAGGGGGATAGTCAGATTCATGTTGCTCCTGGCCACATATTATAATAAAGTGGCCCTGAAAAAAAAAACTATTTCTTATTGGAAACATTTGAAATGGTTGACTGATACAGATAGTACTTCAGTAGAGAGCAAGAGAGATTGTGGTGCTAGGTGTAGAGTTGCAAGCCGCAGCTGACAAGCAGACTAACCCCATAATTTAATCAAGCAAATTTCTGTTGCATACAGTAATTTAGATACTTGTCCGATACATAACAATTCATGGCCTTAAACACATTGTTTTAATATTTTTGTTCTTTACTTTTGGTTGTTTTTACTCCCATTTAACTGTATAAAACATTATTTGAATTTTATTGCTTTTTAATGTGACAATTTGTGTAAGAAAAAAGCTACAAATTACATGTTTTATAATTCAGGTTGTATGCATTACTTGTGAATAAGAGGAAAATTAATTTTGTTTCTTTGAACTTTCATAACATGCGGACGTTAAGCTATTTTTCAATGTAAATATTATGTGAGATGCCTGTGGTCACGTGTAGTGTTTGTATTGCCATTGTGTTGAGACTGTATCAGTTGACCTTGACTACTTCTGCTCGTTACCATCCTAGCTTATCTCCAATGATTATTTCATATCTCTCTCTAATACACATACACACATATGCTCACGCACATTGGCTGTCACCAGATAGACAAGATGGGGGAGAGAACTTTTATGTGGTAGAAGGGTGCCTTGGTGCCAGCTTCCAGCAGAGATAAAAAAAGTATCAGCCAGAATTAGCATATAAAAAAAAAGAACCTGCCTTTCCAGGTTGTTTCACGTTCTTTTATAGGCCTCCAAATCAAAGTAATAATTTCCCCAATACCCTCCTTCCGTAACTTGATACAATTATGCACAAAGAAGTATTTATTCCCGCCTTCTTTGCATTTCTTGTTATTAATTACTAATTACCCCATACTCCCCAGATGCCCCTCGATAACAAGGACAAATCGTAACTCAGATAGCTTTTTCCCTGTTTTAGTCAGAGTTATCAATGGTTCACTATGTGTCCTATAATTGAATGACCTCATTTTATTTTGTCTATTTTAGGCTCAGCATTTATGAGGCGTGAATAGAAATAGTAAACAATGCCATATTTTTTACGTATGCAATATGACTCCAAAACAGCCCAATAGATTACATGCAATTAAGAAAACATTCAGTGTAACAGACCACTTGTGTAGCACACTTGTTCGATGGCTTTGATATGATCTTCTATAACGATTACATATATTCAACGCTATTCATTCATTCTGTTGGAGACATGGAGGAAATGTGATGGCCATAAACCAGACAAATGTTGGTACTTAATATGTACTCACATATATATTATCTAGCTATTATTTGAATTAGGTAATTGTTTATACTCCCTTCGTATTGAGTCACAATAGCCTCTTTCCCAAACACACAATTTTTCCACTACAATTAAGATGTTTCATTAGCAGTGAGTGCTATATTAAAGGCTATAATTTAATTTTAAAAAACTGAATATAAAATAATAAGTATCAAACTGTCACATAAAAATAAAGCACACTTTTATTTTTAAAAAAATAATGTATATGAAATAGGTCATAGACTATTGTATTCAACTGTATGAAGTTTAACATCAAACGATAAAATCTACTAAAAAAATTACCTGACGAAAATATTTTATTGACTATAAATTATTACATTGCTATGCAGCAATCAGCAGTAACAATATTTTTATCTGTTGAACCACACAACAGAAAAATATGTATGTATAAAAATTTGAAAGCTTCTGTAAATTTTGTGATGATGTTTTAAATATAGGCCTGCAGTTTTCACATGTACACATTACTTAAATTTTGGCAAACTTTTAATGACCTGCTGATCAATAAATACCCACAACAAAACAAAATAACTAAATATGAGTAAATAACAGAACTGACAGTCCAAAATAACAGCATTAACTACATTGCTAAAATTTAAAGATAGTAACAGTTTCATGTTTGGTCATATAGGAGAGTGATATTAAGTGGCAAAACATGGTTATGCTCAAATGGATGCAATATTAGATGTGTCTATATGCTCTTAGCACTTGGCAGTAACTTGCCTGCTGGGCACAACCAACATTCATGTATTGTGATGACTGTGGTTGCATACAGGAGATTTTATTCCTTGCCCCTTTCAATCTACTTGCTACCACTGTAATGGTTACACAGACAACTTTAACACATATATAGTATCATTAACCAACACTTCCCTCGGAACAAATCCTCGCTACTAAGTTCTGGTTTTTTGCAAATCATTCCCTTGATGGTGGGGAAAAAATATCTGAAAAAATAAATAGAATTTGTTTTAGTGAACATTTGTCTACAATAAACATACAGCATAAGGAAAAAAAATTTCTGTGTGTATCTTTCTAACTGGTGGTTAAGAAAATCACAGATTTATGTGTTCTGTTGTAATACAGATTAAGCTGGAGATATGCCCACTGCAAGAGTAACATTGCCAACTTGAACATACCAAAAAAAAGCACTATGGTACCAACTTGACAACAATAACACTAGATCCCTAAAGAAGATTAAAATTCCTGCTATGCAGTAAATTATGTCATTTATTTTCAGTTGTGGAATTAGAAACATAATGGCCCAGGGCCATTCAGTTAACCAATCGGTAAGCAGGCCTTATTGACTTAAAAAAAAAAATCATATTAAGTATGTGTTAGCATTTTAAATTTTACTAAACTTAACTGAATGGCTAATACTCACTAAAATAGCTTATTTAAAAAAAAGGTACTGTATATGTTTTCGTTTAATTTTAATTTACATTGTGTTTCAGGCTTTCTCCGAGCTAGACAAACTGAGACCTCACATAGTGAAACACAGTAGTGGTGCTCTCAGTCCACCAGCATTGAAGAGGGAGCCTGAAGATAACAACAATGAAGAGAGCAATGATTCCACAACTAATTTGGGCAAGTACATGCATTATTTAAGAAAAATTTTAATTTTGTGCTAGTAAATAAAACATTGAAAATGAAATAAATTACTACTGAATTTATAGGAGACATTTTCAGTACATAAGGTGAATTTACGAACAATAAGCTTGACGTAACAATAATTATTTGACATAATACTGATAAGGGGAGTATAATTATATTGGTCAGTACTAATGAAGAGGCGAGTATGAAGTAACAACTAAATGCAAGGTTGGTGGAAATGGTATTACCATGAGAAAACATGCTAGCTAAAAGTTACTGTACCCCAAAAGCAAAAATTGGGAGCAATCTTACTAAGAATTGAATCAGGATTGCAGTGGTGAAAGGCTAGTGCTCTGATCACTACACTACTGAAATCCCCTGTGTTTTATTAAGAAACTAGGAGCTAGAGAACTACCAATTCAATCAATTACGCAGAAAGCTCTCAATGTGATATTTTGTTACAGATTGTTGTTCAGCAGTAAATATTTTACACCGAAACTTAACCAATTTCTTTGTGACATAGCCATACATGTAGGAACTTTCCCCAAGCACAAAATTTCAATGTAATTTTCATATTTCTGTTAGTGGCTTAACAACCACAACATAATGCATTTGTGACTCTATGAGTGAATTAACAAAGTATGACATTCACAGCTGGTCAAGCTCAGTATGAACACCCAAGCCCAAATACTGAGCTTCCTCCTTCCTTACCCCCACCTGGAGCTCTGCACCCATCATTGTTCCCGCCTCATTCGTCAGCAGCAGCTAGCTTCAATGCAGCAATGGCAGCGGCGGCCGCGGCAGGACAGCAGTTTGCTCTCATCACATCCCAGGGAATCCCCTTCATCCAGCCGGGCATTTCTGCCATCTACTCGTCACCTGCAGGTGAGAATGCATGTGATCTTTAGCCATGGTACAAGAATTTACTAAAATTTCTAAATAGTGTGGCTTACAGCATTACCAAATTTTCAATCTTAAGTTTACATTAAAGTCACACACAATCTTTTACAAAATGTTCTAGACTGTACAGGAGACTCAGATGTAAATGTACTGTCCGCACTCAGCTCTGAGTCCCTGACGTGTATGCACTTTTGTTCCTAAGCATCATGTATGGTACAGTAACACAGTAGAAAAGACGCCGTAGCTTACGTCACTAAGGCTAGTACGTATATTGACATGTTCTTTACCTTATGGGAGAAAAAATGCATACCAGCCACAAACTCAGAGCAGGCGCAATGACAGTATACGTAATGGATGGCATATTATCACATCTTTGACACAAAAGAGTACTTAACTTAAGCATGATAGTAATAATACTTATTGTACTTTTTTTTTTTTTGCAAATCAGTTATGTGCTTGAATCAGATTTATGTATAATGAAATTTAGAGTGCCAACTAACATCAATGTTGGCCTGGGAATGTGTTCTCAATGACATTTGACCCATAATATTTTCTCTGCGAGATCATTTTAAGACTTGTAAAGCACCTATGTTAATGGAAAAACTTGTAGCAATTACTGTCCAACAGTATGCTCACACAAGAATTGACTTTGATGTGTTCACCTTGTATAGTGATAAATTCATCAGATCCACACAAGCAGTAACACAATTTTTGACTGACTACCAGTCACCGTACATTATGCCTAGTTTCTGAAGGTCTCAACAAATTTAAGTCTATTAATTGATATGATACAGGATTACATTATACTACTTTAATTTCTGAAAATGAAATAAGCATAATATACCTATAGTTTGGCAAGGCTTTATATCCAAGTTAATGGAAAGAGATTGGTCCTGAGTGGAGTAGAATACAAACGAACATCACATTGAAAGGACGGCTGAAGTCCCTTTCTCCCTTCGACTTCTCCAGTGCTCTTTACATAACACAGTGGAACCCTGTTATAACATTTCTGAAGGTCGCATAAAATGTCTATGTTATAAGGGAAGTACTTACAACATGGTAATTTTATATTATAAAAAAAATGGTTTTGGAGACCAATGTAAGTAGCCTTATAAACAGGAAAATGTTATAAGAGAAGATGTTACAACAGGTTTCTACTGTAATAGTGTTAAAAGGTATTGTAGAGGAATTTAATAGTTTTCTAAGAGTGATTTAAGTCTCCCCTAGCTATACCTTAGATTATGCCCATGGAGCCGGATGTTCTTCCTGATGATCAAACCTGTTGTAAGTAGTCATAATGAAGAATCAGTAACATGAGACCAAATGGAACTATAAAAACAATTATGGGAATATGAGAGCAGGTAGAACACCATGATAAAATAAATTCTGACAATAATAGAGCTAAAAACATAAGCAGGTTGAGAATCTGCTATCTGGAATATTCCCAATACATTGTGTTCTGGAATATAACCACAGATCTCAGGAGTGTAGAGCAATTATCAAATGTTTACAGAGTTAATTATTGGTGCTAACAAAATATCTGTGAAGATAGTTAAGTCGAACTTGATTAACTGAATTATTAATTTATTTATTTTTAATATTTTAGTTATTAAGATAAAAACTCATGTGCTGTAGTCTGTGTTTTGAAAGTGGTGCTGCTATAATGATATGTCTGCTATAGGACTGATGTTTGCTGCACCACCTGCCTTGCACCCCCACCACCCACATAATACTCATCACCCGTCACTCGCTAGCAACGGACTTCTAGAACACCACACCTTGATGACGGGAGAAGATATGTCCCTCGGAAAGTGTTCACTATCTCCGCATCATGTAACCCCAACTCTCGACATGAGCCCTGAAGCAAAGAAAGCGAGAGTGCAGAACAGCATGAGGATACTGAAAGATGAGCCAGTACCTGAAGGCTACGTTCGGTTCAGGTGAGTCACTGATAACATTTATGTATACTGGGATTAACCCATTGAGATAGAGTTACATTAAATTGGACCAAAATGAGCAGTTAATGAAAAAAATTTATCCACATTATGAATATAAGTAAATTAATGTAATGTACACTTTGGTCAAAAATAAAATGATAAACAACTCTCTCAAGTGAAGGTAATCTTTCAATGGGATCTGTAGTGCATGAAAGAAAATATGATGGATTGCAGCTGTAGTGGAAAAAGTATAACTTCAAAAAAATTAATTGATCATCAGCAATGGATGAGTAACGTTTAATTAACTGACTTGAGCCAAGTTTAGTTCGCAACCACACTTGGAGTCAAGTTCCACTCAACTAATAATTTTACTAGTCAAGTAACTTCAGTTTTAGTTATTTGATGCAGAATTTGAAAATATTTATTATTATAAGTTACATAACATTCACCACAGTAAAAGAAAATTTTTGCTATGAATGTAATTTTATTAATTTAGATTCAGTAAGAATTTTTTTAACTGCAAATTTTAAACAATTTAATGAGATCAGTAGTGCGATTTTGATACATTGTTATGGTAATCATTAATACTCTTATCGCTGTTACTAAAAAAATAAAGTAAAGTATTGATTATCAGAATACTGAAAAACTGAAAAGCTGACTTACCTAGAGTCTTCCAGTCAGCCAATCCAAATTTCTTGGCCTTCTTTTCTAAACTGTTGGCCTACTTTTAACGTACAAACTGTATTATCTCATGTAAGGTTGTTTTTAAAATGTGTCACACAAAATATTCTACTTACAGTTTTGTGTTTAATATCACTTGTTTCTTTGTTTCATATTGCTCCTATGACAGTGGCACAATTTTTTTTTTGTAAATTATCAGTTAAATGAAAAATTTGTTATCCGAACAGTAACATAACATAAAATAACACAGTTTGTATGTTAAAAGATGATCACCGTTTTGGCACAAAGTAATAAATTCTTGGTCAATTTTTACGATTTTTTAACAGTTCCTGGGAGTTTATTCATAAAATTGCTACCGAACCTTTGTTAAATACAGGGTTCGTAAAATTGGGGGTCTAGTGTGGTTTTTTTTGTACAAACTTTCCATACATTGTTGCCTTTAAGGTACAGTACATTTAGTTTAAATGTAATAAGAAATTCACTAATTAAGTATTTTTCCTATCTTTTTGCCTTTTCTTTGTCACATTGCAGAAATAATGTGTGCATTAGAAATACCAATTGGTTTTTAAATGCCAAATATGTAATTATCATCTACAGAAAAATGTAGCAAATCAAAAATACTTTATTACAATAAAAATTTAAAATATAACATTTTTATACACTTAAAATAATTACATTCTGTATTGCTCTATACAAATTATACGATTTTGCTAACAGTCTGCTTTGTTTTAACTGATGACTATTTTTGTCAACAATTTTCAGGTTTAACGAAGATTGTAAATATCCTCACTGTGGATACCGGGAACACCAAACACATTTCCACTGTATGAGACCAGACTGTGGCTACTCATTTTGTGATAAGACACGATTTGTCCAGCATACAGCTCGCCACGAACGGCTGGACACCCTCATGGGAGGAGATTTTCAACAGTTCCGTGCAAATGTATCCTGTGGTAGACAGGAGTGTGTATATACATCTACTCTTGGTAAGAAATTACACAAGCTTAAAATAAATTTCAGTAGTTAACCTGTATTGTGAATACATATCGTTATAACAAAAATGTTTTAAACTGAAAGACAATTTGCATGGTATGCCAGCTATGGGTTGTTTTGTGTATGCTCTATAACCATTCATTCTTTGCCTGGGTGTGTTGGTGGTAAGGCCTACATATATTCCACGTTGCTATGTTTTCACTGTAGCTGGTGAATGAAGTTTTCTGTTGCACAATTATAGCTGCCCAGTACAGGCTCTGTATGATTGGTAAATCAGCTGGTGAAAGAAGTGGAGGGTTGATGGATGGTTCAGTGTAGTTTGTAGTGTGTGCTGCATATGCAAGAATTTAACGTGACCGTAAGTTGTGTGAGAGGGAGTAAGCTGGCCTGTGACTCAAGTAGGGTGTTGTGCTGGCAACATGTGGTGTTCAGAGGCATGCAATTTAACTAAATTGCAAGGGTGAATCACTAATGAAAATTTTGTTGCCGGTTTAGGGTGCCAGTCCGTCAATCTATTGCTTTGCCTGAAAGGACGTGGGATTGTCTTTCATGATCGACTGGCTGACTCCTTACAAGTAGACTGGTTGAACATAAAGGTTACATACATACGCCTCGTAGCACAAACAACGAGTTACACAGATATGGGACTAATGCAGGTCATTCCACACACTTCACACACTGTAGTAATAGTAGAAGTAGTAGTAATAATAGTAATAATAATACTACAAAACACTAAAATTGCCAGGCATGGTAGCGTCCATGTACTCCAAAGACGGCAAGGCTGGAGCTCTTGAATACTTACATTACATGATCATTGAAATCACACTAACAAGTAAGACACACATTGACTGTAATTGACAGAGATAACACTCATACATAAGAACACACAAGTTTAAGCAGGCCTGACTGTATGGTTGGTCAGAAGCTAATGCAAAATAAAGACCATGTGGGACACTTGAAGATAAATATAAAGTGAAATTTAACCTCTGGAGCAAGATGAGTCAATATAGGCAAGTGACGATTGCAGAGGTAAAATGAAAAAATGTTTTAGTTTGTTATGCTGTTTTCTTGAAGGTGGTGCATTGCTAAAGTTAAAAAACTTACTGATGCAATGCACGTGCGCACCAGATGACCGCGGAGCTCAGACCGAGGAACATGGCAGACGGACAAGGTTGCAAAGCACCCAGTTTGTGCATAATGCTCCTGAGGTACATTTGTTTGTACAGATTACAGTATAAATTAAAAGAATTGCTCTGAAAATTAAATATTGAATTTCCCCAAATCATTTCATGCTCTGCAACCAAGTCAATTAACTTTGATGACTGCTC
This sequence comes from Medauroidea extradentata, assembly GCA_003012365.1. NCBI lineage: Eukaryota > Metazoa > Arthropoda > Insecta > Phasmatodea > Phasmatidae > Medauroidea > Medauroidea extradentata. Next base: position 4,994 of record PNEQ01002324.1, on the reverse strand, counting down.
TCAAATGTTTACGAGTTATTTTGTGAACTTTGACTTGCACTTTGAAACACACTTGAAAAATTTAACCACATTTTACACAGTCAGAAGTTAATTGCACAAATATGAATACTGAACATAAACCTTTCAGAACACAATATTAAAACATTTTTGATTAACTAAAATCAATTTGTGTTGCTCTGGCACTTAACCTAGGTCTACTCATTTTAATTTATACTAGGTTCATATAATTTATTTAACACTAAAGTTTTAAAATAAAACACAACACTTATTTTAGAAAAATAATTAATGGGATTACATGATCTTGTTACATCAAAAACCACACTGGTTTGTGCCAGCATGAATTATAAGTGTTTTACACAACACATCATGTAATGACCAACATCCAGTTACGTTTGCAACTAATGCTTTATGGGGCACAAGTTAGTAATCACCAATAATGCTGAACTGTGTTGGGTGGTAAATTTATTGTGTTCCTATGTGCACAAGAAGTTTTGTTTTGTTTGATTGCATGAACTGATGCTTGTTTATTTTCTGTACTATCTTGTAACCCTGAGTGGGAGTATTAAAATGGGCAGCATGCAATTAGTTGAGGATCGTGATGCAGTGGGTTAACTACTGCGTTTTTATTTCTCGCTATCCCAACAAACTGAGATATGGTCGTTGTAATGAGGTGGTTGTAGGTTTTAATCCTGTTGTGATAGTCTTAGATATTGGTGGTAGGCTGCTCAGCTTATGTAACAAGGGGCTTTATGTCTGCCAGTGGGAGAGACATCAAATTTATGATCAAGTTTGAATGTATTTAATATTATCCTTGTTATATTTTCCTTAGATCATTTAATTACATATCCTATTTTCTACACTATCATGTCAAAATCCATCATTACTCAGATTGTCTCTCCTTTCATGACTACCAACTTACACATTATTCTCTCAATGGTCATATACAGACAACCATTAATTGAAAATTTGAACACGATGCAGAGAACATTATTTAAATTACTTGAAGATTCTGTTACGTGAATTTCCTCACCTTTTTCTCCCTCAGAATAATAAAAGAGTTTTCATACCTGAATGCTGACATTTTAGTTCCACTAACTTTTTAAAAATTAGTTTTTAAATTTTCAAATAATTTGTATTCCGTAGTTAGTTTCACATTGCACGTTGTTCCGTAACTGTGAAATACTGTATATTTATGTTATTACCTTAGAGCCTTCAAAACAAATTGTTAGTAGGCCTTATAGGAGGAAACATATGCATGGCCATCACCATTTGGCAGAAAATTATTCATTTACTAGAGAATTACATCATTATTTACAAAATTGTGACTTAAACACAAACTACATCATATTTTTTATATTTTTAATTCCACCTTTGAAAAAATTTCAGACATGAAATGTAGATTTTCAGTACATTCATAATAACTATTTCACAAATCTTCTATTGGAAACTAGATTATTTGTAGGGAAAACATGATTTTTTTGCTCAGCTATACCTTTTGCAGTGAGGTGCAATATCTAAATGTTGAAAACTGAACTTGAAAATAAGTACAGATACCAAACTTTAGAACTATGTTAGTAAATTTAAACTTCCCTTAAGCTTTGCAAAGTAAAAAGTAAAAACTTTATATTAAATTCTTGAAATAAGATATCAATATATGACTTAGAATTGGTCACGTTATATGTAGATGAAGGCAAAGCATTTTTTCCTACCGTAGTGTGTAAATAACAAAAAGACAGTTAATTTCTTTTCTCTATATTTTATCTTAATACATTTTATTAAGTTTTAGTATAATATTAAACTTTATTAACTGTAAATTCAGAATAGAAGAAATTTTGATCAATGCCTATTGTAACAACTATGCAACCTGGCTGATATAACTTAAAATAGTTTAGAAATGCTGCAGCAGTGTACAGTTGAAAACTATTTTGTAATCATAGACTTTGGAAAGTATTAGTTTCTCAAAAATTCAACTCCTGGTATGACTTTAAACTTTGTTCAATTCAACAGTCTTTCAGTTCTATTTTCCAGAGCATCTTTCTTTCTCATATAATTAACAATATTTCAATATTTCTCTCATTCATATGATGTTAAGGTAATAAAAAATGATCAATACATCATACTACAATAGCATTAAAATTATTTTTAAAGTTTTTCGTTGTTGTTGTTGGAAAGTTTTCCTGACGCCTAGTTACCCTCATCAGCGTGACAATGCATAAAGTACAAGTAATTTGCTATAAAATTCAACATTGTTGCTTTTGTTGGTACATTCCTGAAACATATTTGAATGACTACATTAAAACACAAGAATTTTTTTTCCGAGTCATGTAAATAATTTGTACAACAAATTAACTTTATTTCCTGTGGTTTGAAAAAAAAAATATTTTCAATATGCTCTGTAGTGTAAACTGCCATATTTCTGAAGCACAGAATGACAAATACACTCATGCTAAATGATTTTTTAGTATTTTTGTGCACAGTTAATTTACATGTGCTTTGCAGAACAAGTATGTTTATGCCCAATCAATTTTTCAGGTGCTATGCAAAACAAGGCCTCACATTTTCATTGTTTGAAGTGTGATTTTGTGTGCACTGACACGAACAAAGTGGTTGCTCATCGCCGTCAGCATCAGAAATTAGATTCAATCATGGCAGCAGGGTTTGAGAAGTTTACGCCGTCCCAACCATGTAACCAAGAGTCATGTGCCCACTCAGGAAAACAGACACATTATCACTGCTTAAGTTGTCAGTACGCTGTGCTGGGCCTGTCGCAGATGTCAGCTCACAAGTACCGCCACATGGAGTGAAGCTGAGGCATACTGGCTTTTTACCATACCAAAAGATGTTCCTTATGTGAAATGACACTTCAGTTTGAGTTTGAAGAGGAGATTTTAAGTACTGTAAAAATGTGTTGTCTTTCATGTAAAATCCAATGATCTTGATGCTTGGAATATAGAAACAAACACCAAATCTTTAGCTTTATTTGTTAATTGTGTTTGTTAAAATGAAGAAACAAGAACAATAAGTGATTGGTTTCCATGCTTTAAGCAAGTCTTGCATTTATTTTGCCCAGCAAAAACTCTTGACTTGCAGATAGTTTGTGAACTCTGTAATATACTTGTAACAAAACTACAGTGGTATGGAAATAATTTCTCACTTGTAAATTGAGTGATATTGTTATGCTAAATGAAGTTACCTTCTAATGCATAACAGACGTGCAAACTCAGTAAAATACACTTAGTGATAATGAAATGTAGTGTTGATGTTATGATGTATATTTCTTTAATACTGCTTAAATTATGTTAGGGGAAATTCTAAACATATTTGCAGTATTGTATTATTTTACATATAAGCAGACAAATATTTCAAGCCCCCTGTTCATAAAAAATTGTGTATCTTAAGTTGTTTGTACAGATAACAATAAGCATAGTTTGAAGGAATTTGGAATTGGCAACAATTCAAAACTTTTTCTCATGTTACACATAATGCTGCTAATGAAAGTATACATTCATTTACAGGTTTTATAATCTGATGTAAAAAATTTAGTGAACATATACAGTACGTAAAAATTCACTTGATATAACTGGATTATATACACAAGTGACAGACATATTGAAGTTGGATGAGAATTTCTCGAAAATGTAGATGCATTATTTTTAATGAAATTTAACATTCTGTACATAAAAATATATATATATCAACAAAATGTCTGATTTATATAGAAATTAAATATTTTAATTAAGACATGCAATACTTTTCAAGCACTTCGTGAGTTACAATGTTAACAATACAAATGGGAAAATTTGGCAGATATAATTAAAATGTTTGCAATGAAAAGATTTTTGTACATTTAACACACAACTCAAAAAACAGATGTACCAAAATTAACTTCAAACTTATTATAAATTATACTAAATTTTTTTAATGAAAACATATTAGGTACAACCAATTTATAAGATATACATACCCAAATTACACTAAATGTACCTCACAGACAATGGTAAATTTTTTTAATACATAATACAATTTTACTTTTTATGCCTGTTCATATTTGAAATGACATGCCAGTATTTCAGCGTAATGTACTACAGTAGAAGCTCAGTATACCGCGCTTCGATAAACCGCGCATTCGGCTATATCACGGGGTAATTCATGTCCCCCAAGCTAATGTACCAGAAACTTCACAATCCTACTATGTACTTCAAAGGGACGTTTGTTTTGCCGGTCAAAAGATCAAACGAGAGGGGCGGAGAAGGACAAAAGGCAGCGGACAGGAAGCGGTAATGCACATGTGCACATGTTCAAAGCTTGACAGGCCGGACATGTTTATTAGTCCCCAGGCCTCTTGTTAGGGGTGGTAGGAGCGGGCGGGGGACGTATTGCTTGGAAGGGGGAAGGGGCAGAATCTGGCGCTAGTGAATCCCTAGCCGCTACGTGGGTGGCACATGATAGTCACAGCTGACGACACACTAGCAGCTGCCAACAAGAATTTATTGCAATCAGTTCAGTTTTTTATGTGGTGCGATGTCGCAGAAAAGAAAGGCTTATTCGGTGAAAGACAAGTTAAACATTATCGACATAACATAAACTACAGTAGTTAAACAATTAAACTGGAGTACTGTATTACAGTCAGCCCGCCTTATCCGCGGTTTTCACCAACCGCGGTTGAAAAACGAGGGAAAAAATGTAAATTGTAAACATGAAATCCTTAAGAATTCCTATTTTCGCGCACGCGCTCATAGTTTGCCGTACGAACTACTAGCGCACCACTCGTGCACAAGAGAGCAGCTAGTTTGAAGTTGTCCTTGTCAGCCACTGTTATCTACTCCGTTATGCAATGTGCTTGGTGCGCGCGGTATGTTTGTTTACCAGCAGTCAGCAGAGTGTGCGGCCGGGAGGGGCAAGGAAGCAATGTAGTGTCGAATGTGCAGGCGGCAGTACTTCACTTGCTAGATCTTATCGCTTGCCGCAAGCTTCCAAAACAATGATTTGATATC